>VYZT01002672.1:143706-153991 GCA_013400735.1 Pomatostomus ruficeps
TGGATCCCATGGACTGCAGGGGGGACACCCCGCCTCACCATGGGCTCACCACAGCCTGCAGAGGAATCGCAGCTTCAGTGCCTGGCGCACCTCCTCCCCCTCCTTCTCCACTGACCTTGGTGTCTCCATGTTGTTTTCTCTCACATGTTCTCATATCCTCCTCCTTCTCTAACTAAAGGCAGCTGCGTGCCCATTTTGTTTTGATTTTTCCTTAAATATTTCATCATACGTAACCAACTTTTCTAATTGGCCTAGACATGGGCAGTGGCATGTCCATCATCTTCAGAGGCATCATAGATTGGCTCTGCTGGAAATGGTGAAGAATTCCAGAAGCTTCTCACAGGAGCCATCTTTGTGCTCCACTACCAGAACTGGACCAAGCAAAACCAACACAGACTGAAAGAGGGTAGGTTTAGAAAAACTGTGCCCAGAAAAACTGTGGATGTCCCATCACTGGAAGTCTTCCAGGCCAGGAGGAATGGGGCTTAGGGCAATCTAGTAAAAAAATGTCTGTACCGATGCAAAGGGAGTGGAATAAATGATCCTTAAAGGTCCTTTCCACCCCAAACTATTGTATGTTTCCATGATTTTGTACTATCCACTTGTGTTTGTACCAATCGCTACGAAGTAGATATTATTTTAGTATTAAGGTGGATGAATTAAAAGCATTCTGAGACTACTGTACAGCAATAAAATTATCTGAAAGACATAACCCCCTTTTATTTCCATGAATATTGAATGTTAACATGTTAACATTCAATATTCATGGAAATAAAAGGTTCAATAGGTTAATGTAAGCAACACAGCTAAAGACTTAACAGTTTAAAGGGTATGTAAGGTAATCGTGCCATCATTATAAATTCATTATTACTGATATCAAAAAAAGCATTGTTATGCTAAATGAAGAAAATATTTTTCAAAACTTGGAAAGTCTTTCTCAACTATGCATTACTCTGTAACTTCATGCCAACAACATGATTAAGATTTATTCTTCCAGATGTAATGAGGTGGAATAAGTTTCTTTTCCTGTATACACAGACTGCAGTACATTTAATTTCAATGAACTTTGAGTTTTTCATGCTGTTGCATAAGACCATGGCAATCTGTTACACCTGTGCTTCATAGCTTGATGCAGCTTACCAGAACCATACACAACCCCTGTATTTTGATGATTCAATCCTTGATCCTGAAAGTACACCCCATATCTGTTTGCATAGCACAGGGAGATTCTTAAGCAGTTGTGCTATCAGTGCCTCTGGAACATTCATAAAGAGTAAATCACTGAGAGTGAATAATGGCATATGAGCAAAGGTTATGCTTGAACTGGAATTCTAAAACTAATGTAGATTGTGTCTAAAAAACTTGTGCAAAAATAATCACTTCAGCTTAATGCATCTTTACAACAGATACTTCTCATGTGTGAATCAAGTGCATATGGTTCTTTGAATCGCAAAGATCTTCATCCTCAAGGATACCTAGAATAGTTTGATCTAAGGCAAGCAGAGAGGGTTATGCTGGTCTGCAGTCTTGCTGTAAAGTGTACAAAGACAAGGTACAAACTACTAATACGTCCTCTACCTGAGGAGAGACGGGCTTACTGAAAAATGTGCTTCAGCTGGGAGAAAGCACAAAAGTATAAGTATGGAATAAATGTATAGGTTACTAATGTTTGAGTTCTTTGTAGAACTCTGTTAACAACTTTCAGTAGTGGCCACCCTGCACTTCACCATGTGAAGCCATTACTATTTGTACTTGATGAACTTTGTGCATCTTCCTTTTAAGCAAGACATGAAGCAGAGAGAGGATCTATGCTGCAGCACACTGCAGTGCAGCCCACTTCTACTTTGGAAGAAAGCATAAGAAAAAAAGAAAAAATAGCGAGCAGTTTTCTTTTGGCAGCTCTTTGTGAGAGTTTCGATGAGGAACAGTACTCTGGGCAACCACATTATTTTGGGCTAAATTTGTCCTTGTGGTTTCAGTCAGAATTGATATGGTGTACTTTGCAATTGCTGTGTGCTGCTGTTGAAGTGCACAGCTGAGCAGCTGCTCCCTCTCAAGACAAAGGAAGCTGCTCTTCAGGACTTGTTCAAGTGATGTCTGATTGTAAAGCTTTTTAGGGTTCTTCAGACTAAAAGGCATTTTTACCACTGCTGCAGCTACCGGTGTACAGGGAACAGACAAGAAGTTCCCTTGAGCTGGTACAGATGAAACTTGAATTTAAATAGAACTTCAGTAGTTCTGGAGGTTTTTCATTCTTCTTTTAATCTGTGTGTAATCTATAGGCTGCAATGGCCAGGGTTTACACATAATTCTCTTTAGGGCATGCTCCTAGTGTAATTAGTGACAAAACCTGACTTTAATTAATGGGTAGGATAAGGCTTCAGGGATGATCATGCAGAAGAACTTCTCAGCCTAATGAATTGATTTCCACTGAATTGGCTATAAATATAATATCATTAATAATGAATTGGTTCATTGTAAGGATACCAGAAGACACTAGAAATGAGCAGATGTTCCTTTTTTCCTCAGAAGCAAGTTCGAAGGGTTGTTTCCCCAACAATGTTGTCGTCTAACAATGTTGGCAGAATTTGCAATGGGCAATGTAGTGCTGTCTTGGACAGAGATAAGGAGGCAGTGGTTTATAGTTGTGATGCCTCCAGGTGCAGTTAAAGCTAAGGTCCTGAAAACTGATCACTCATGCCACAGAAGACACAGCTGAAGGATCCTAGACATTCTTGCAAAGATTGCATCTTCCTGAAAATCATCCCTGCAAAGGTAAGGGGGAGGTAAGTGATGAAGAGACCATCAAAAGCAGCAGCAGCATTAAAAAATGTTTGGTGACCAAAAGTATTAATTTGATGAGGAGGCTGGAGCTGGCAGTGAGCAGATAATTTCAACACTCCCATTGCCCTGTAGATTCCACTGCTCTACACAGGGAAAGGGATTCTTAAAACACCACCCTGCCACCAGTGTGGCGGTTCTCTTTTGGGAACTGAACATCCTTAATGCGTGGTTCTTTAGAGGTCGTGATTTTTCATTCCTTAGTTTTCTTGTTTTGTAGACTATGTTCTTTCTAATCACATTCAAAAATCTGTAGATGTCTTCGTTTGTGTATAGACTTCTAATTAGGAATAGAAAAGACCCCAAAACAATTGGATGGGAAAAAGTAAAAATTACCATTTTGATTCTCATGCATATTCTGTGAGCAGCACCCAAAGCTTATTCATCGTGTATTCTCTTGCAAATGAGCTGTGTTTGAAAAGCTCAAGCCTCAGGAAGTTCAGAGGGCTGAAGCTTCCTATTCCTAATGCAGAGATGATAGAAACTTTGTTTTACACTCGCACAGCTCAAGGAATGCTCCAGTTACAGACGGGGAAGGATTATTGCCAGCCTGTCTTGTGAACTTTGTTTTCTAGATTGGCTGCAGGCCCAAGATACTTTACATATGTGCTGATGTGGAGGTGTTTGCATATAAGCTTATTTTACAGGCATCAGGAGCTGGTGCTGTGCTATCATGGTGTAACACACCCATTGCTACAGCAGTCCAATAATGCTCTCTTGGCTGCCTCTGTCATTGCAAGTCTCAAAACTGATGCCCTTAGAATTGCATATCCATATTCCTGATAAGAAAATCCACATTTTCAAGCCTAAATACTGATCTCTTATGTGAAAAGGACTAATTCTCTGAACTGCAGAAAAATACACAACCCCGGTGAATTCCACTGGATACAGTAAGTGACTAACATTCATGAAAATCAGGACCCCTCATTCAGATGTTTTAAAAATAACCCAACTATATAATACCTATGCATGCTTGTTCAAAAACTCTGGTCATTAAAATGTGTGTCTTTGTAGGCATTTTAGAGAAAAAAAAGATATGAGTTTGATTTTTCAAACATGGTTTCCAAGTGAACCTATCAAAGCTGAGTCTGCAGTTCTGTTCCAGAAAGAAAGCACACAAAGGTTTCGCAAAGATGAAAATATATGCCTTTAAATATGGAAGTCCAATTAAACTCCCTGGGCTCCAGTTGCTTTTAGCTACTGAGAAAAATAAGGAAGAAAAATAGGTTGATTTTCATGTATTTATTTAGTTTTAGGGAATAAAAAAGAGGCATCCACCCAAAGCTCTACATTTCTGCTATCATTAACCACACAATAAACACATTCTCACCATGTTAAACAATCACTTCAACAGGAACTAAGCTGGCCAGCCAGCTACCTACAGGGAGTCCTGGGGGACAGATGAAGGAAAAATAAATACCTGTGAATACTCGGGGAAAACAGTAAATCTCCACTCTTCAGTAGTACAGCACTCCTGCTTCTAGCCAAAATGAAGGGCAAAATGCTCAGTCAGTCTTATAAACTCATTATGAAACAAGATGGAATATTCCCTGCCCTGATTATTTTGCCAAGTGTTATTCTGTTGTGATGTTAAGTGGACAGTGTTATTTTGGGTGGCAAAGAGAACTTTCTGCTTTGGAAGGAAAAAGAGAGCCTGGCTGATGGTGCTAACAGAGTCTGATCAAAGGTGGGGGATGTGTGGGCTCACTGAGCTGTGGAAAAACCCAGCATGCAGAACCAAGGGTGCTTAGTAGACATCTGCTTCAGGACCCAAGAAGAGGATGTACACAAGCAATGGGCTGCATTTTTTACTCACCTTTTGCATATGTTAGTAGGTTTTCAAGCATTATATCGTGCACTGAATGTATTCATAATACCATACATAACAATGAAAATGAAATGTTTAGCTTACCAAAATATGCTAATGATCTAAGGATAGGATTCAATGTATCTGGAACTAATTAGTGCTGGACACTGCAGCAGGAAGGCGCAAATGCCACACACAGTGAAGTATGCAACTCTACACTGCGAGGGAAAACTCTGCCTCATCACAGGGCATGATCAATACATATCCAAGGCATCAAGAATGATAATGTTCTGTGCAGCTACAAATACGTCCTCACATTCTTCAGGTTTTTTGCTGCTGAGTTTGGCACACTAAGGTACGAGGTGTCAGGGAAATGCACCTTCATTCGTCTGTGCAAAAAAGCCACAAATGCATGGATTTGTTTTTTCTCTCTGGTCCCAGTATTTTGAAGCAGAAAACATTTACAAATAAACCTCTTAGTTTAGAAAGGAAATAAGTACAGCTATAGTAACAATTCTGAGCCTTATGAAGGAATTCTTCAAAGGTTCTATAGTAACAAAAGAAAAAACCCAAACATTTTCATGTATTTCTCTTTGCATTTGTAAGTTTTATGAGAACTGATAGGGTTTCATTATGGGAAGCAATTTTTGGATGTTAATTCTCTGCTCATCTGTCTCCCCAAGCCCCTCAGACATTAATTAAACTTTTATAGGCATTCAAACTAACATCTAAACATTCCAACTCAGAGCTGCTTAAGTACAGCCTCAGGCTATATCTGGCCCAAATCCACCAGAATGGCTCTGTGCCCAATCCTCTGTTCCAGCTATTGACTGTTCTTGACCCCTTTTTCCTTTACTTTTATCATCTATTATCTTAAGGGGGCTTATTCTGCCCTGGTTCCAGTTTGTCCAATGGCATAACAAACTCTTCGTTTTTTCTGTACCACTCCTACCTGTGGCCAGCAAGTATTCTTCCTGGGAACACTTTCAGAGACTCGAAATACCCGAACAGTTTGACTTTATTGAAGTTACGCAACGGGTGATGGTGGTTATTTGAGCTTGTGCTTCCAGATGGCGTGAGATCAATACACAGGATGTGACTCACAGCTAACTGGATATTTGGCCTTTGAAGCACGGTGTTGCAGCTCCTTAGTGAGTGTTCCAAGCCTTGCAGTTCTGAAGGGAACTGCTTGCTGATATTTGGTGAGGGAGACTTACAAACTGTCAAAGCTGAAGAACATTTGGGCTGAGGTTTTCTGCTTGAGCCTTCAGCTTGCCCATATCTCCTGGTGCATTTTATACTTCCAGCATCTAGATGTGCCATGACTTACACAGACATCTCAGTTCCCATTAGCACCAGTGGAGTTTTAGAGAGTGAGTCAGAGAGTTTTGGGTAAGACAGTTATTCAGACACTGCTGACTATGGGAATAACATCTCCATTGCATTTATTTGGACCTTAGACAAGCAACATCTACCTGGGGACACCTGTGTTGCAGACAGATAAAATGTCAGCTCTTTTGCACATAGATATGCAAATCTGCCAACACATGACAGTTGCATGAAAAATGTCCTTGGAGAACTGAGGAAATGTTTTCCAGTCCACAGAGTCCTCAATTATTTGGGTAATGTTTTCTAGACATATGGTTAGCCGTCATTTTTTTTGCCACTTGAACATTACAGTGTTCTTCAGATTTAGTAACTCATTCACAAAAACGTATAGCAGCAAAATAATATTACTCTTTGGGACGAAACCCAGTTTTATTAATACATAATTCAGGTTTGTGAAAGAAAGCATACCACTTCATGTGAAAGAAGACACTGTCTGGCCACCAGCGGATTCCAATAGGAATAGCAAGACAATTAACAAAGCCTTAGGAGTCATTTGTCCAAGAGTCTTTCTTGTTTTAGCAAGTATTCATGAAAGGATTTTTCCATTTACATTGATTTATTTTTGACTAATCTTCTGAATCTTGTTTATGGATGTGGCACAAATGCTCCTCGTTTAGCTGTTTCTCTTATATAAAAAAAGAAACCCTGTTTTCCTTACATATCAAAGTATTTCTTAAACTGTAAAGCAATAGATGACTGTATCCATGATAGTGGATTTCTGAGGACATCAGCTCTTAGCAATATTTAGCAGTTAGGGTTGGGAGTGGGAATTCTGCCAGCTGTACTACAAGGTCTGGCATCCCCCAACAGCAGGATGAGGCTGGGCCAGTGAGTGGGAAGCCCAAGGAAGAATAAGGTCTTGTTCCTGAAGGTCCACCTGCTTTAACTCTGATAGGAAGACAAGTAAAATGTCACTCAGCATTGTACCAACTATGTTTAGAGAAATATTAATGATTGCAATGTAAATCATATAAAGCAAAGTCTTAGGTATTCAGCAGTTATGGAGAATTAGGAATCCCAGCTGAAAATTTGAAACATGAATTCTAATGGCTCAGTTTGTCCTGGCCCTTTTAAATCAGTTCAAATGCCTGCCAGCATTAACAAATACCTGGTAGCTGGTACTGCAGGAGGGAAACTTTGCTAAAGGTAACAATGGTAATTTTGATTGCTTTTCCGGTGTGTAACTATGCAATCATTGCATTTCATGAATCCCATTGAATAGATGTGCAGTGCTATTTACTAGTACAGGCTGGGAAACTTTCACAGTTCCACTCTTCAGAGATTATTCCTATCCCCAAAAGCACCATTACCCTTTTTACTCTAGGCTCTTACCAAAGCAGGAAATCTCAAGTTTAATGCTTTGTATTTACATTGCCAATTACTAGATGTGTCAAGCAAATGCTCCAGTATTTTTTAGTACCCAATATTGCAAACTGTTTATACACAAAGCTAATAGTTATGATTATGTTTGTTGCTCATTCTGCATTCAGAAAAGCTTAAGGAAATGAGGAGAGAATGCCTTTGTGAGAAACCTACTGTCCAAAGTCTGTGAAGCCTACTGCCTATGGGCAACTCTTGTTACAAGGATTGTTGCCGAATCCTATTTTCTAATCAAGAACAGGATGTTAAATTTATACAGTAAATGTACTGGGGCATAAAGAACTGATTATTAAGATCAGTCTTCTGTTTAGAAGGCGAGGGAAGTCAAAGGGTCTATACCTACAAAATGCAATTTTTATGAGGGTTGAGCATTAATTCGGGATCCTGACACTTTGCAGTTTTGAGACATTAAAAAAGTTGTTAGATAAATCTGGCAGTTCTCAAAGCAAATGAATTAAGAAAGAAAATTATAATACTTTACTTGTTTCTGGTAAAGACAAATGAGTTATAAAGAGAATGCTGAAAGAATTTCCCCTCCCTCCTAATCCTTATTCATTTTTGTGAAGATTAATTATGAAAAACCTACCAGAGACTCATTAGGTGCCAAAAGAAATGGCATATATGTTAACATCCCTCTAGGAGCCGTGGCTATGACTCCAGGAAATTAGTTTATAATTCATGCTAATATGGCTAAGATTCCTTAGTGTTTGTTCCTGGATGTTACAGGACAGGCTCTAAATATCAGAACTTGCAAAAGCTATGCAATAAATAAGATCAAGCTGTTCCTTGCACCAGAGAACTAGTATTGAAACTGTGTTATTTTCTCTGCTTTCTTCTGTCATCTTCATCTTGCTTAAAATACACAGTAAGAGCTCTGCCAATTGAGATGTAAAATGCCTTCTTGATTGTAGCATATAATTAAAACTTCCCTTTCAGCTTTTTCTCCCTATCAGTTTATAAAGGATCTACTTGAATTCAAGGCAAAAAAAGACATCTGGCTTTATGGTTTTGTGTGGGCTGAAGCTAGTTATATTCCTTTTTTAAATATATATATTTGTACTGAGTCAAGCCTAAAATAATGAACATTCCTTACCCACTGGAATATATTCCTGCATACTGAGAGGTGAAATAAATTCTGCCATGATCGCTGAAAATATGCCAGAACCATTATTGCACATTGCGCTACTTTGGTCCATTACCAAAAAGATTAAATTCCTACACAAAAAAAATCCCAACCCAAACCCCAAAACAAATATCAGATCTTTAACATAAAAATATTCAACCACTCCAAAACCTTCTCTTACAGGTCCAGCTTGTGACTTCAGTTGAAAAATTAAAACAGGTTAAGTCTACTATTACAGCATGTTATATGAGAGAGAGTTTGTAAAAAAAACCCTGCCTATTCTTCTAGAACAAGCCAGAACTACAGGTTTCAAAGTGCTGAAAACATTTTTGCTGGGTCAACACCATCACAGCCATGCGTTTACAGAGTGTCCTTGATAAGTCACAAGGCTGCTTTACAATGAAGCTCATTAAAAATGATCAATATTTAAAAATTGTTGAAAGAAGCAAAAAACATATTTCTTTGATGTAGTTTTACATGCTAGAAAAGACTGCAGTTTTAAGATAGTGGTGGAAAGTTTGAAACTCAAATGATATAATTAGAAAAATGCATGAGTTTTTAATGTCTAAGGACGGCAAACAAAGTAGCTGATTCTGGTGGCAAAAGAAATCCATAAAACATGGGTGTTAGAGTTGACAGGGTGAGCTGGAATGCAGCTGTCCTCACAGCACAGTGGGATGGAGGGAGCTCCCTTGCTGGCCATTGAGCTGCACTGCTAATGGAGCAGCACTTGGAGTACTTGAGAGGGATCTGGTTTATTCTAAATCCTTTTCTCAGAGTGAAATAAAAAGAAATGAGAAGGTTTAACAGCACGTTTCAAAGATGGTTGTGCTTTAAGTCTGTCAAACCTTGGCAAGCATCAGTCTGGACTGTGTGAATTTTGTTGCTTGGCAAACCCTGGATGTTTTGCCAAACGATAAACTGGATATTTCAACAGCCTTTCTAAACTGTTGGGATTGGGATTACAGTCTCTCAAAATATCAAGGCTGGCTCCTCTGCTTCGACTGTGCTGTACTCACAACCTCTGCCACCTCTGTGGTGCAGCAGCAGTTTATCCTGTGGGGAATCTGCTAGGGTTGAGACACATGAGAGATTCACCCAGGAGTACCTTGTAGGAGTAGGCTTTAGACTGCTTTTGAAAGAAATAAGGATGAAAGGTCTGTTGGGAAGCATTGTGTATAGTTCTGGAAGACAGAGAAACAAACCCCAAACAAGCTCTGAAAACAGCCTTGATGGGGCCTGTTTGTTGCTCCAGCACATGGCAGCTGGCAGTGGCCCTGAGAGACCACACACTCCAGAGTGAGCTCAGGAGCTCCCCTGTCACCCCACTGGTACTGCAGCTTGTAGCAAGGGAGAGATTTAGGAATCAAATGTAACAAACCCATACACACTCCAGTAGATCACTTTTTTTTTTAGAGAAAGACTAAAATTTATGCTTCTTTACCAAATTTTTATGCTTATGTAGTTGTTGGTACCAGCAGTGTTGCTAGTTGCTAAACAGGCACATGTAAAACGGGCAGATTGATGGTCTCTTAAACTGTAGCACTTGCAAGAGCTACACGTGGTTGCCAGGCAGCTGTCGGAGTGGGGCCATTCAAGGACATCAGTCCCTGGTGAGCCACACAACTTCACTTCTACCTACCCTGTGCAATTTGGTCACTGGCAATGCCAAATGGCAACCCAGCTACGGACAGAGCTTTGCCCCCTCTGTGACAGAGCTCTCCCAGCCTGGCAACACACAGAGC
>VYZT01002673.1:0-19354 GCA_013400735.1 Pomatostomus ruficeps
GTTTATTGTTTGAGTCTGCTGTGGTACCCAGCCATTATTCCTGCTTGACAATATATTCTCATTATATTTACCTGTTTATTGTTTGAGTCTGCTGTGGTACCCAGCCATTATTCCTGCTTGACAATATATTCTCATTATATTTACCTGTTTATTGTTTGAGTCTGCTGTGGTACCCAGCCATTATTCCTGCTTGACAATATATTCTCATTAAATTTGCATTCCCTTCCATTCACTGCTGCCCAGAACACGTCCAGGTGCACTTTCAGAAGTGACCATGATAGGGTGTCTCCGGGGAAGGAAGGCAGCGCTCTCTTAGCTGTCATCACATTTGTTCCTCGTGTCCATTGCTTTGCTGGTTTTTGTGCTTGGCACAGGAACGGGACTGTGCCCTCACTGATCAGGGATGACACAAAACTTCTTTGCAGCAATGCTTCAGAAGTGAATACAGTAGTTCTGTCGTAATTTTTTTGCTATTGGAAATTCTGTTCCTCCTAGGCACAGCCATAATCATGTCAAAAGCTCCCCTTCTTCTTCTTTTTTTTTTTCTTCTTATCTGTCACTCCCCAGCACCCTAAAAAAGGCGTTTTACCACTCATCACTCTGCTGATAACAAATTGTGTGGGGCCTAAGCCAGAATTGAGACATAGGCACTGATGGATATCATCATTACAGACATCCCTGTAAATGTTTTCTGTGACTCTAATGGCTATAAGGCAATCTATTTTAGAGGCAACTTCAGGATTCTTTGATTAATTTTTAAATTTTTATTATTATTTTATTATCTGGAAGTCTTGAGCATTTACTTTTATTTCCCATACATTGCTGATTGAAACAATACGATGATTCAAAGCCCTTTCTTTCCTTCCTTTGCAATTCCAGAGAACTACAAACAAACAGTATCACATGTAAATGACCTTTCTACCAACCCTCAGGATTCACGCAGCTCTGCTACGCTCATGTGTCTGCATCATTTTATATATATATAATCTATAAGATAAGTGCTCCAATAATTCCCAAATTCCCATACAAGTTCATCCAGCCCTGACAGCACTGCAGCTTCTCCTGGCAGGTATCGTTCTGAGTGTTTCCAGATGTTACAAAATTCCAATAGAAATCCTTTATGTGTAGAAGTCACCTTTATAAAAAAAACCCAAACAAACAAACCAAACCAAAACTCAAAAAACCCGACTTTTTTTTCTCTAGTAGAGCAAAAAATGTTTTAATCTTATCTGAGTCTACCTGATATGTTTTATTCTCACAATAGACATATGTATGTGATGTTAAAAAAATTTCAACCACAACAAGTTCTTGTTCACTTTTCTTTCCAGTATCTTCTGAAAATAAAACACATTGCAATTAAAACTACTGACTCTGTAATGTTAGGGGAGTTTATCTCCAGCGGTTTTGAATATTGTTATTGCTCTAAGTATCAAATATCATATTAACAACTCTAAACACTTTGCATCATTTTAGCTTTCATCAAAAACTGTTCCAAGTTGGTCAGTTGAAGTTGATATTGCGTAGCTCAGATATTATCTGCTGCCCATATTCCTTAGTTCTGCGATTTGTGTTTGAAAAGGACAAACTGTTCCTCCCTCTGATTGTTGTATCTTCATGGTCATCCAGTCCCAAAGAACTTTAGTTTAGAAATGAACTTATAAATTTCCTGCAAATAACTGGTGAAAGAATTTTACAAATCTGGACATAATTAAGAGTTGGAAAAATTCACAGGTTTATTCAAAAGTCAGATGAAAAATACACGGTATTGTCTTCCTTGGAAATAGCTGTGTGATTGTTTTGTAAACTGAGTATTAAGTACAGAGTAAAGAAATGCATGTAAATTAGTGGATCAAGACTGAAATGAAATTTTACAATACAGTGTTAAACACTATTCTGCTATACGATTGATAAAGATCCTGTCACTGCCTATGTTCTCTTCTAGTGCCTTTTTCTTCCCTCTCATGGATTCCTTGCACTACAGATTAATTAATACCTGTGGTATCTAAACATCATACTCATCATCATCATCATTATCATTATTACTATTGTTATTAGACAGAATAAAATTTGTACAACGGTGTTTTTATATATATACGCAGATATATATGTAATAGTTGTGCATTCTTGTAAAGAAAGTGCTGAAGCAACTCAGGCCATGAAATGCCTGAATATAAACTGCAACCTGACCATGATTTGAAATGAAGTGGGATCTACTGTAGCAGCTGTGATCCTAGGGAGATATGCCGTGTTCTCCAGCAGTCAGGATTCTCCAGTCTCTGGAATATCCATGGCTGGATGGACTGTCTTGCTGCTGGTCGAGTGAGGAGTTACAGGGCTTTGACATTTTAAGTTATTCTGGAGCAGTCTTGTACCTTGTCTAAGCTGACAGAAGATTTGCGGTGATTCCGGCCAAACAGAGATGACTTTAACAATGTGTGCTGTTCCAGTTCTCACTGGCTGACTGTTGGGATGCACAGAAATGGTAAAGTGTCTACTGAACTTTTTCTCTGTCTTTGTTCCAGTGTAGCTCGCTGTTGCTCAAGCTGCTCTGTTGTGGCAGCAGTTACATGACTGATGTGGGGGTTACTGATGAAGTTCTGCACTGTCTGCATATTACTGGCACTTCATTTAGCCCTGTTTCGGCTTGTTGTTCTATGCAGATATTGAGAATAAACTGATGGGAAATGAATAGTTTTGAAACCCCACAAATAGTGCTGTTATTAAGAGTATTTTTTAGGCTGTGCAAAGGACTGCCACTAAACTGCCACCAAAGAAAAGGAGTTATGTGGATGCTGGATAAACAAAGAGGTGTCGATCATCAGTAGCCAAGGAGCTCAGAGTCCAAATAAAGCAGGGCTAGGGTGAGGTAGAGGTATGAGACAAAAGCTGTGTGAACAATGTGATATTTGGGATAAATGTCATTTCCACAGTTCTTGGCTCCTGTGGCTGCCCACACAGTTTGAGGAGTTCCTTGGTGGAGGTGGTTTCCTGTCACCGCTTGCTGGGCGTACCTCTTCAGGAAGGACTCGCGTACTTTTCGAGCTCCGCTCTCGCTGCAGAGCTCCGAGATGATGGGAACGGATGTCGGTCCTTTGCCCACTGATGGGTGGAGAATGTTCGTCAGTCTCCTAGGTGGTGTCAGTTGTGTGTCCTGGCTTGGCTCCAGGCTGTGCTGTGCCTAAAAGGTTAATTTCTACCAGATGAGAATGTCCTTGGCCTTTGACGAGCTTCTCCGTGGACTCGCTCGTGGGAAATTTGAGACTGGGCGGTAGTTGGCTGGAATCAACTTATCCAGGGTGGGTTTCCTGTCTGTGGATAAACAGAGCATGTCTATATCTAGGAACAAGAGTTTGGCACCTTCTAGTGCTCAATTAGCTTAGGGTGATCAAAGGTGATTTTTTCATTACAGAGGGTCAGTACTCTACATAGACAATATTTGTATTTTCCAGCCTGTCAGTAACCAATGCATACCTTCAGCTGCAGTATTTCAGCTGACTTATCTAGTCACTGTTTACATGAATTTGTACAGCTCATTTTGCTGTCAAGAAGCACGGGTTAAAGCACTAGGCAACCTGTTTCTGTGCCCCGCTTTGACCCTGCGATGATGAATGTAAATCCATGAATGCTGGTGCTTCTCTTCTGCAGTTGTATCTCTTTCAGTGTCAGTGAAATCTCTTTTGTCTTCACTCATTCTCTTGTTGTAGCACAGTCTTCAGTTTTGTTTAACAAGTACATTTGACAGTATTTTCAGCTAAAATGCAGGTTCTGATTGGTTTCTTGTAGCTGTTGGGGATGAGAACTCCTGATCGCTGCTTCAGCCTGTGTTCCTGACAACTGGGCTTGCAGATCTGACTCGGTGTTTAGGTTGCTGTTTAGTTGATCTTTATGCTTGATTCCTATACATACTAATACCAAGAATGACGGAGTTTTGGCTCTAAAAATGAGTTTCACTTAACTGCGATGAACAGTGAGCCTTGAACTTAATCGAAGTTTTCAGCACCAGCTTTCTCTAAACAATGGAACAGTTGACAACCGAAGTTTTCATTGTAAACACAGGAAGCTGTACTGGAGGGACCGTACTGCACTCGTGGGGTAATCTCGCTCTCACATCTTATATGTGTCAGAGCAAATTGAGCTGCTAAAAGTTGTAGCCTTTTATAGGCCTGCGACTTGCAGCTTCTCCGGGCTTCTCGTACGAGTGGTGCTTTCCGTCTGGCAATCCCCCTTGTGACAGCTGATGATTATCTGGTATAAAGCTAACACTGCACCCGTCCTGCTGGGCTATACCAACCTATAGAGGGAGGTTTGGGAGGATGGAGAGTTGACAACTCAAGGCAGAGAATTTACGTCCGGTGTTATCTATTTTTTTATGGCCACGGATGTTTTCATTGATAGCACCATTAGTTATGATGACAAAATCATGATATTTCTCTGCTACTGAATGACCTACTTAAGGGCCAATAAAAAAAATTAGTTTTTTCCAGCATTATGGGAGATTATCATATCACTCTGTGAAAAAGACTCATCATATATTAAAATTGTACTTTAAACGTTGTTATTATTATATCTGGAAACTAAAAGGACCAAGATTCAAATAATGTCTTTTCATTACCCTGAGTCTGGAATCCTGAATCGTTTTTCCAAAAGGTTAGGTCTGAGGTCAGTACCTGAGTTATGTTCCCACATGTGCTTTCTATTTGCTTTCAGTGGATGTTTGCTGGAGTAAGAAGGAAAAGCTGTGAGCAGAGTTGAGTGGACATTGTCCACCACAACACAATAAAAAATGTCTTATTGCTTTGTGAGACTTGAATCTTCTCAATGCTTGTTCTGAACGTGCTGGCAGGAGTCATTTTGGTTCGCTTTCTCATAGACACACTTTAAGGAATGGGTTATGGTTGAAGTGTAAATTTCTGATTTACCAAAATAGCAATTCTTCTGTCCACCATCCTTCAAAAACGGTTCAAGTTTGGAGGATTCATACTTTTGTTTGCTTCAGCTTTAGTGTTCATTGTTGTAACACTCCCTGTCTGACATACACTTCACGTTACTTTAATCTTCACACTTGTGGCAGTTCCATTGTAAAAGAGATGCTCCTAATGTTCCCCGCACATTTTCCAAACATTTCCACCACAATGACAAACAAAGCAAAACAACCTTTAAGCATTCTTTTGGTGCAGACACAGCCGTTCTGCCTATTACTTTTATTTCAGCCTCTAGGCAAATGTTGGCTTTAAAATCTGTCATAGTCTGATTGATCACTTTCCAGGAAAACAGGATTCAAGTAATTTTTAAAGTGGATTCATAATGGATTAACCAGAGTTTCCCCATAAAGAAGAAAGGTTTTATTTCTTTTTAATGTCAGAGGAGCTGATACGCTCTGTTTAGCAGCAAAACCTCCCGAATAGCTCAAGCATTCCCTAACTACGCAATCACAAAAACGAGATGCAAAACAGGAAGGAGAATTTTAGTCCAAGATGCAGTAATCTTTGGATTAATACGAGTGAAATATGTTTAAAAACTAGGTCTCAGCAGACTTACCAGAAGTACAATCCTCTAGAAATGCAGCCCGTAATATTAGGTAAAAATGAAGGTGAAAACCTGACTTCATTGAAGTCAGTGGAGATTTCAGTGTTGACTTGCAGGGCCCAGAGTTTTTCACAGTTTCAGAAGTGTAATTTTTTGAGGTTGCAGTTTCACTGAAGCAGGACTGATTCAACAGTTGAGTTGAACTGAATAGGTAGAAGATACCCTGAGCTGCTGTTGAAGATTATTGTTTAACATCTAGAAGAATAAATCTTGTCTGTCCTAAAATTAGTGTTAAAGATCATAATTTTAGATCATCTTGGTGTTTATTTAATGTTTTTCCCTTAAAAATGGTTGAACTTGGTTACTTGGCTGTGAATAGCAAGTGTGCTTATGTTTTCCTCTACAATTCCATCTTGCTAAGTTGTGTCAGAAATGTAAAGGAATTAACACTCTCAATAAATTAAAAAACGCTTTGAAAAAAGCAAGAAATGAAAGTGTGATCATGTATGTTACCCTTGTTAAAAATACTAAGAAAATGCTAAGGAACTGTTTTCTGGAAAATCTTCACCTTCATGGCACCTCATTTTGGTGTGATTGTATCATTGCTTCAGTGATAACCTGATAACTGTGCTGAGGGTCCACTTCCAAAAAAATCATTGATACAGACAGATTTGGAAGATATTATCATATTCTTTTGCCAGGCTACTGTACTCTGCCATTTAAGTGTTGTATTAACCTTTAGAGAAAACACAGTATGAATAAATGATGCAGAGTCAGGTAATGACAACGGTTTATTGGAGCTGGATGTGCTTTTGCAATATTGCAGTGCAGTAATTTCCATATTTTGCAATGCTGCATTGCCCTTTATGTATCACCTCGACGGATGGGAATGGTTGTAATTCCTTTTCTTCAGCACAAATATGCAAACAGGGCAGATGGATGCCAGCATATTTGTTCTTACTGTTGGACAGCCGTCATTGTGATCTTTAAAGTCCTGACATGGTTCAAAAAGTCAAAGGAAAAAGGAGTTATGATGGTAGTTACATCTGATATTCTTCCCACTTTTGTGCCAGGCAGAAGTTTGGATTCTTCTGCCTTTCCAGTTTGACTTTGTTTTCTGTTTCATGAAGTAAATTATTGCAGTTATGGATTTGCTGTTTCAAACTTTTGCTTAGGGAGTTCACAATATACAACAGAGATCTGGTCATAAGAACGAAAACCTTCTGGTGTTCTGGAGAATTGCAATTGTGCACAAATTCAAATAAATTTCTCAACCTTTTCTGGTACTAAATGAAACCATGATTTTTTTTTTAGTGTGCTTTAAGGTTTGTTTTTGAAAACCTATTTTACTGGGACCCCTGGTATCATCTGCCTATTCGAAAGGTAAAATCAAAAAGCTTATTCACAGTATTTCCCATGATCTGTTTCCCAGCCTCCGGTTTCCAAAGAGAATTTCCTTTAGAAAATACTTTTCTGTCTTGCAGTTCAATTTCCTGTGGTACTGGTTATGTTGAGAATCACAAGCAAAGCATTCTCTGAGAGTTTGTGGATCGTGATATGCAACCCAAGCTGGGAGGGGTAGAGGAAAAGGAGGGAGGGTGAAGGTTCCTTCCGCTCCTAAAAGTAATTGTCCCGATGTGATGGAAATTGCAGTCACCTGCCCAGGAGTGGAAAATCCTGAGCTATAAGGAAATCCACAGCAGCATCACTTCATTATAGTTCCTAGCAACCTCGTGCTGGACAGCAGCTTCGATGGGACTGATAAAGGCAGGGTTATTGAAACTGCAGACCTGCTGGGGAGACCAGAGTTAGAAACTTTAAAGAGCTTCTCGGTAAAGCTACTGCATAAAAACTCTATGTTCTTGCAAATCTTACTGGTAGCAGAATTTGGGGGCTTTGGAACATGTAGCTGTACGTTTTTTCAGAGATGTCAGATGAGTTATTCTAGCGCTGAGTGAGTAGAAATGAGATCGGATTTCAACTCTCTGTTTTATTAAATTTTTATTTCCAATTTACCAGGAAAATTTGTGTTAATCGCTACTGTTCTTGTGGTTACCGTGAATGAATATCTAAAACAACTGGCCTTCATTACTCAGCACATTTCAAACTGAGCCATTAACTTTCCTCCATCTTAATTGCCCATTTTTAAAATTACTTGCCTTATGTGCTGTAGTTCTACAGCTATTTTTATATGTTTCATGTGGGTCTCCTACATTCTTTCCCCCAAAATTGTGTACACTGTGCTGCAAGCACAGTCTTTTGGATTGTAAATGTAAAGAGGAATTCTTCTTCTCATGTAAACTTTCAAAATAGCAGGCAAGCAAAGATGATGGGTGTTTCTTTTTACCCGTATCAGTGCATCTCTCTCCTTTGTTCTCCTAATTATTTCTTAGAAACATCTGGTAACTTTCTGCCTAACTGTCAAATTTCTATTTCTGTTTTATTAGCTGAACACCTGCATGCCAGCTGAGTATGTACAGACATTCCTGACTATCAGGAGTGTTATTGCCTGCCTGACTTGTAACAAACCTGCAGTGTGATAGCACAGTAAGATTATCATTATTCCCATGTTATTAATTTACAGATTAAAAAAAAGAATCTCATAAATCCTAGTACTTAAGGAACTAGCTTATTAAATCACTAGTTTATTAAATCCTGATATTTTAGTGCGCTACAAGTAAAATATTCTATCTACACTGGTAAGGACAGTGTGTTCCTGCTTATCTTCTTTATTCTCTTTATTTCACTTTGTGAAAAGTTATTCTGGCTGCTTTTCTGGATGACTAGTTAGCCCAGGATAAGCTTAAGTCAAAAGCTGTGTTTTGGCAATTTTAAGTGACTGGAAAAATCAATCTACAATTAGAAAACTTAGTTTAAACTTAAGTAAAACTTAGTTCAGTGGCTTAAGATTTAGCCACAATGTCAACTAAAATCTACAAAGAGGATAAATCAAATAACACTTTTATCAAGTTATGTACCATTTTTAAAATAATAGCTGCAACAACAGAAAGAACTTTGTACTAAAATATTCATAAACTGATTAAAAAAGAGCTAGTAATTAAAAAAATACTAAAAAAGGCCTTGTGTGCCTGTGAGATTTTGTGTTCTAGCTGTATCAGTGGAGCTAATAAAAGATATTGCCTCTCTTTCTGATTCCTGCCGCATGTAATAATTATCATTCCATGCTCCACATTGTTATTCGAAGAGCACCTAATAATCAAAGGCAATGTTTCTGCCTTTGAATCTCCCTAGAATAATAGAAGTCTCTTTTGTTCCAGTCCCCTGATTTGTCAGACGGGATTGATAGCGTTTCCAGTTGAGCTTTACCTGGCTGACTGTTTCAGGTGTGTGCTCAGTGAAAGATTTTTATCACGCCACAGTGCTGCTGTTTGACAGCGATCACCCAAGCTGTTGCCTCCTCTCTCACCCTCCTGCTGCAGCTCTCGTGTCCACTTGCCTTTTTTCAAGTCTTCCAACCCATTCCCACAGTCCTCTGATTATTTTCTTTTCTTGGTGATTAATCCCAACCAGGGTATTTATGTCTGGCAGTTCTGGCAGTCCCCCCTTGGCTGTGTTTGCAAATTCTGCTCTGAAATCTGAGTTCGGATGGTCGGTGGAGGGGTTTTCTCTCCCTCGATGTCATCTGAAGTCACCCAGCTAGAAGCTCTCCAGTGCCTTATTTGTCTTTTGTTTTTCATAATTTGCCTTTTGTGTCTTTTCTTTGTCTTCCTTTTTCCCCCATTATTTGTCATCTCGGGTTGCATGAATGGGGATGTGGCAGAGAACAGCAAAGCTCACTGGGCAGGAGCAGCCTGAGTGAGACGGGACATGGTCAGGTCACGGGTGACAAAGTAGGGTTTTTAAAGGGACAATCTAGACGGAACAGTTCCTGAACATCACTCATTACCCTGCAAATGAAACCACAGGAGATCCAAATGAGACTGAAAAACCTCTGCATGAACAGCTCTGTGAGAAATAGACGGGCCTAAGTAAGGGAATGGTCTCGATGGCCGACCAGATTTTTAATGCTTCTCATTCTTCTGATTCCAAGGGAGAGTGAGGAACAGGGAGGTGATAAGCCAGGAGAGCTGTTTTGTGCAAGGAATGGAGGATAGAAAATACAGCACACTCAGCTGCTCAGAGCAATCAGAAACCCATATTGGAAAAATCTTGTGCAGCAGAGGGTTAAGCCTGACACCATGATTCTTAGAAAACAAGTTAAAATTCATATGAAAAAGCTTTAAGGACTTAATTTTAATTGACCTTGGATACACACCAGGTCATGGCCTTTTAGGGAATTAGAACCAGAGCGTTCATCGGGGAACAATACAAGTTTGGAAGGTCAAGAACCGATTCCTAACCATAAGTGCAAATGTTCTCATGTGTGTTTAATATGAACCGGGAAATACTTTGCAACATGTTGGTCTGGAAGAAATTGGAGCAGAAGCCTTAATATGTATTTTTAATATTAAATATGATATTTTGAATATGTCGTTTAGTACCTTTTAAAGTCACGAGAAAAAGTATAAAGTGCCAGACGTAGCTATAACCACATGCTTTTCGTAATAATGAGATCAATAAAGAGCTGAGGCAAAGCCCTTCCTGATGTGTTGTTGAAAATTTAATTGTGAAGACATCAGTTCTAACTAACTTGTTTTACCAAAACAGGAAGGGGGAGTGGGTGCAAAGAGTTTCCCACGTTAAATTTAGGAACAGTCAAAATAAAACAAATGCTAAAATTATCCAATTTACTCCAGGCTTTGTGAGGAAGAATGGGCAAGTAATTGTCAATTATGGAGTGGGATTGGAATGCAGGTTGTAGAGGGATAATTAATTGAGAGATATTTCATTTTGATTAGCGTGGCTTGAAAAATTGCCATCTGAAGTGGTTTCAGGCCTGCAGGGCGGTCTGCTGCTGATGGGCGAGGGACTGGCATGCAGCACTTTAATGGGGTTATGAGGGGATTAGAATCTATTACACTGCTGAAAATAAAATAAAGGATTGAGGAGAAAGAAAGTACAGTCTTATGATCAAGAGCTGCGTCTCTCTACTGGGATACCCGGGACTGTTCCCAGTTTGTGCCATGTAGCTCCTGTGTGGCCTCTGGCACGGAGTTGAGGGCTGGACCACACTCACTATGTGACAGGGACATTCTTGCAGGATAGAAAGCAGCTCCCCTGCCAGGATGATTAGATTATTGATGAATTGCTGTTCCCTTCATCTCTGCTCCAAGCTGGCCATCGAGGAGAAGGGGTAGCCAGGAGCATTGGTGGGTTTGCTGTTGGTACTTCTCTTTCCCTTTCAGCAGGCGGAGTTGAGCTGGGAAGTGGTCAGGCTGTGCTTTGCTGAGTTTCCCACCCGGGACGCTGACCCCAGCTCAGTTCAGGGGCTGCCAGGAGGAGCTGTGACCCAGCTCGTGCTGTAGCTCTTTTCCAGGGTTTCTGTAAAGCAGCACACAGGGCAGCACATCCTCCTGTTCCATATCCCTTCCTTGCACTGTCTCTTCACAACCCAGCCGAATATTTGGACAAGGTAACCCTGAACATCATCCGAGGCTTGTTTATCTAGCGCAAAGAATATTGAGATCTTTGGGAAAGAAAGACAAAGTAGTGATGCCTTAATTGCTGGTAAAAATAAGAAGCAGACACAGCAGTACAGGAAAAGGGTATTCCCTTGGTTTAATAGGATCCTGGTGTGCACCTCCGTTGGAGCCCGAGCGTGTACCCCCGTATACAACTTTTATGGACTTTACAAATGAGCAGATCTACCTAAAATCCCTCAATGAGTAACTCAACAAGTGAGGTAACTATCCCCCTATTCCCCCCCCCAAAATGAAACTATAGCCTGGCTCAAAAACATGTTCCAGAATCCAGACTCTGCAAGGNGTTATTAGTTTGCTTAAAATAAACAACTAGTAATTTAGCTGAGAGAGCTATTTTCATCTTGTTTTCATTTTGGCAAGTGAATGAATTTGGGAACCGAGGCTTTGAGGAGAGGATATACCCTCTTTCCCCCATGTTCTCCCAGTGGAGACTGCAGGATGACTTGGAGCAAGGCTCTGAAACGGAAAATGTGGTTGCTGTGAAGAGGCCTCGTTAGGGCAGTGTGTGGAGCGGGCTGCCCACCTTCCTGCACGAACCTCTTCGCCACAAACACACCCCTGCCCTGACACGCGGCTTTCAGCACAACCAGCCAGCAACTGCTAGCCAGACATGAGTGGCTTTGGCGTTCAACAAATTGCTGGCACATCAGACAGCGCTGATTACAACCGGAAAACAGTGTAAAAATCACATTTTATATTACACTTGTAAAAGTGATGCTTTCCCCTTTGAGTTAGTATGCCAAAAATTTTGTTCATTGTGTATGGATAATTCTGGCTGCAAAATTACAAATAAATTA
The DNA here is from genome assembly GCA_013400735.1 of Pomatostomus ruficeps. NCBI lineage: Eukaryota > Metazoa > Chordata > Aves > Passeriformes > Timaliidae > Pomatostomus > Pomatostomus ruficeps. Next base: position 11,927 of record VYZT01002673.1, read on the forward strand.
ATACACGTGTCAGTACCGTGTTCTCTGGCTGATGCCATCTTCACTTATCACCTGTTTGCGTTGTGCAACTGCTTTGTTCAAATAAAGTTTTAACTTCTGCTGTTTTATGACATATGGATTGATGAAATATGACTAAAATTGTACATTTGTCTGTATTTTACATTTTTATAGCCTTCCTTGCCTTTCTAAAGACATTAATAGATTTCTCAATCAAATGACATTAGGTCCTTAATCTTTATAGAGTATTTAATTTGAATAGTGCTTACAAGAAAAATCCTTTGAGAAGTTCAAATGAATACTTGATTTGCCTGGGTGATGGTATTTTTCAACCTGAACTGTTTGGTAAATCTTTAAATAGACTAATCTGAAAAAGAAGAATGATGCACAGTATTTCTTTGCAGCTGTTTGGAATAGGACAGTCTAGAATTCTTTTGATCTTTCATCTCAAAGTGATGTTTTGAGACCAAATTCATTTATATGTTATCAGAAACATGAATACCAGTACTTAGTTTCCAGTTGAAACAAACACATTTGACCCCAGAATTCATTCTTTTTATCCTTTTGGCTTGAACTATGGTTTGAAAAAAAATTTTTTTTGCAAAAGGATAGTGTTAAAAACTCTTCCTTTCTCCTAGATGACATCAAAATCTCCACAATAGTTCGTTAGAAAAAAGCAGCATTTAACGCTACTCATTTTAAAATTTGTGTTTAAGTATCACATATCATTTTTGTTTAAAATGCTTAGAAGCTGAAGTTAGCCCAAAACAACATCAACAAATAAAGCAAGGGCAGATAAATCTTGATGCTTCTTGCATTCTTTTCCTCATAACTTTTACTTTTGCTGGATTGAGGCTGCTGGGATTTCTCGAAGGTCAAAAAAGCAGAAAGAAAAGGAGAGGCAGCCGCCTTGATAAGTAATGTATATTTCAGAAATGACCATTATTGATAATCTTTTTCTGAGCCCAGAACAGCAGTAAAGGAAAAACTTGAAAATCAAGAAATTTAAGTGTAAATAGCATCAGTTTCTATATTTTGTCCTTCCTGTTTTCCTTAGGAAGTGTAGAACTATCGGGAAAATTCACACTTTCTCAAGGGGCTGAGAGTTATGTAAAATAGCAAATGCATAATCAGGTGAAAGATAATTGCAGCAGACAAGATCAACATCCAGCCATGGATTTTTTCAAGTCTGTAGTTGAAAACATGAGAAATGGGAAAGGTACAACATCTCCTACTGCTTCAAAAGTCAAGCCATCCTTTCAAGCCCTTCTCTGCCTTTGAAAGGAAAATCTGAATTCCTGCAGTAAGGCACATCTTAAACCATATGAACCACTTTCCGTGCTGACAGAATTTCGTTAAAGCTCATTATGTAAAAAGGTGCTATAAGGAAACTTTATAGAGTGAATGCTCTTTATAAACTGGAAGTGAAGGTTCAGCCAGTTTCCATTTAATCCTCCAATATTGCCTGCAGCAGTCAAGTAAATTTTGTAACAGTCTCCCTTCCACCCCGAATGAAAACCATGTGCCTGCTTCATTTTCAACTCCTTTCCCAGTTCCTCCATTCAAATCTCTCCTCAGTGCTTTAGAAAATCTTGCAAGGATCGATGGAATTGAGATGGCAGAGTTCACTTGTGCTAGGCCAAATCAGCACAAGTACTGTCCTTCCTAAAGAAGTTGAATTACAGTCAAATTGTCACGGGTGTGTGGCAATGGAAAGTGTTAAAAAGCGGGTATAGGCATTGTCTATTCAGGAGTTTCCAAAGTTAGGATTTTTATTCTCCATAGTGAAATTAGCTTAAGCAAATAGGCAAAGCACCGTGATTTGATAAATACTTATTTTACAGAAATTGATCTAGGGCAAAAAGAGAAGTCTTGATTTTGGCTTTTTCTTACAGAACATTTGAATGTCAACACATTTAGAAATAATGTATTCATTACTTATTAGTCAAGTAATTTCAGATTATTTTTCCCCTGATTTATGTTGTTTGAGACTTCTCCTCTAAGAGGAAAACGTTTCCTGAACAACCATAGACCTTCTTCATGACCTTATCATGTTAGCACATAAAACTCTCAGCAGGCATGGGCATAATCAGAAGTCAGGGGCATGTCTGCCCTTCTAGATCCTTGCTCTGTCCCTCAGGGAGTGCGACCTTAGTTAGGATTGTAGAATATCTCGAGTTGGAAGGGACCCACAAGGATCATCGAACTCCACGTCCTGGTTCTGCACAGGACATGCCAAGAGTCACACCCTGTGCCTGAGAGCATTGTGCAAACACTTCTTGAACTCTGGCAAGTTTGTGCTTCCTGGGGAGCCTGGGGTGCCGCACCCACCACCCTCTGGGTGAAAAACCTTTTCGGAATATCCAACCTAAATCTCCCCAACTTGCCATTTCTTTGGATTCTGCCATAGGTCACTAGAGAGAAGCGCCTGCCTCTCTGCTTCCCCTCGTGAAGCAGCTGTGGATTGCTGTGAGGCCTCCCCTCAACCTCAGCTGCTCCAAACTGACATCAGCAGCTCCTTCTGTGATTTCCCCACTGCACCATTCCTCATCTTCAGATCCTCTTGTGGATGCTCTGTAGTGGCTTTGCACCTTTCTTATATTGTGGCACCCAAAGCTGCCCCCAGGACTCAAAGTGAGGCTGCCCCAGTGCAGAGCAGAGCGGGACAATCCCCTCCCTTGCCCGGCCGGTGATGCTGTGCCTGATGTACCCAGGGCAGGGTTGGCCCTCCTGGCTGCCAGGCACTGCTGATTCATGTTCAACTTGCCATCCAGGTGCCTTTTCTGCAGCCTCTCATTCCCCAGTCTGTCTGTACACCCAGGGCTGCCCATCCCAGCTGCGGGATCCAGCAATTGTGTTTGCTCACAGGGTTGCTGATTTCCCAGCTCTCCAATTTGTCCAGGTCTCTCTGCAGGGCCTCTCTGCCTTTGAGGGAACCAACAGCTCCTCCCAATTTAATATCATCAGCCAACTCAGTGTCCCTTCCACTCCTATGTCCAGATCATTTATGAGGATATTGAAGAGCACAGGGCCAAGGATGGAACCCCGCTAGTGACAGGTCCCCAGTCTGATGTCACCCATTCACTGTAACCCTTTGTGCCCCACCCATGCCCCAGCTGCTCACACACTGCATGTCACGGTCAGCCACTGGCAGTGGCCCTCATCATGAATGACACAGATCTTTTATTGACTTTTCAGACTGATGAGGGAACAAACACTGAGAATGATGGCTAATCCCTTTTTAAGGGCGAAACGCAACTTTAAAGTACATTGTGTATCAAACTACATCTCTGAAACTCTGCATACAAGGATACACCATTAGCTGTGTATAAAAGTCTCAAGTATACAAGAGAAAAAGTCTCAAGAAATTTTTAGGGGTATTCCGGAAACAATTTTATGTCTGCTAGAATCCATTAATCAGCCAGTGTATTTAAAAAAGGTGGAGTTGAACTCTTCTGCTCATATTGCCAACATCTTGATGAGAAAACAACACTCATGTTTGCCTTTCATTGTGACCAGAGTTTAAAACAAGACGCCCTTCATGTCACCTAATGCTGTATCTGCTGTCATGTCTCTAGTGACAGGAGGAGGATTCTTCCATCAGCACCAAGGAAAACTAAAAAGAATTCTTACCCTGAGATGCCCGTGCACAGCAGCACAAGAGAGGATTGTGAAGCGTTTAGAGTTCCTTTAGTGATAGTCAAAGATTAAGAAAAATGTTAAAAATAGAAGATCATATAATAAAGTTTCCATTCAGTGTCACAATAAAGGGAAGTTAAAGTTAATAGGGATCATTTTTTTGATTAGAACTAGTTTTTCTTAATTTTTAAGTGTGAATTATGCTATTGCTTTTTTTGAGTCCTTTTCTTTTGGTATTACTTTTCTTCCTTGACAGCACTATTACTATGATAGTAACTTTAATTGCTGCGTTCTAGACTTCTGTTTTTCCATGTGACAGATAGTTTTGTTAATCTTTGTGATGATTTTGGGAAGCATTTTGGACACGTATTTACAAAGTTAAAGGGAAAACTAGCTGATCTCTATTGTCATTTGATCACAACCGTCAAATTTTAACATATGGTTCTCATGTTGTTCTCAAATTAATTTGTAAATCTTGGCATTAAAGAGCAAAAGAAAAATACACTTTTAAAGACATCTCAGTACTGCACAGTAGCACAAGGTTGATGAACTATTGTGTGTTGTGTGTTTTATTATAAAAATATCTGATTTCAAAATATAGCAGTAACATTTTTCTGGACCATAATCCATCAAAAACAATCCTGTTTTGTAAATTTGAAAAATAAAACTGTACCATTTATACTGGTACAAAAAGAAGACCTTTCTTTGCTGTTAGGTTCCTCTTAGTAATTTACTCTAAGAACAAGAACTGGACTCTAACTAATTTGCTTTTTTTTTTCCCTTAAAAGACTGCAATCAAAGTGAAACACCTGCAATTTAGTAATCAAACACAAAGTAAATATAAGCTGAATATCTTGTAGCTACATTTGAGTGTCAGTTACATACATGGCACAATTCTAAATAATTTTTTTGTGGTGGTACCATGTTTCTTAAATTTGAAAATGGTCCTAGCTTAGCATAATTGAGCTTCGTGAAGTTCAGCCAAGACTTCATTGCCTTGAATAGCTGAGCAATAATAATAACAACAAAAAAGCGAGCGTCAGATTTACGAGAGCTCTGTTTGCTTTGATGTCTTCTTGAGTGATGTGTTTATGCGAGACAAATAAGGAAGGTTATCTCCACGAGGCCTACTTGAAAAACCTGCAGATTTCTTCTGGAGATGGAGGATCTCTCTTCTCCTCAAGTACGTGTTGATGGATGGAGGGAGAAGTTGGCAGCCCCCAGCTGTCAGCTGCCTGTACGCAGAGCTTGACTGAAGATCGAGCATCTGTCAGTGCTGAAAGGGAAAACGGGATCGTGCACACATCTGAGCTGTCCTTTAGCACTTTAGACACTTACCACTCATCCAGGGCGCGTTTTCTGAGTGCATTACTGCGTCTTCCTTCAACCCGCAGAGTATTGCCTCTAAGCCTCTGAATATTCTATTATATGCAAAGAGGAAACCACTGATAAGGAACAGCTGTGGCAACGGATACATGGTGGCAGCGACAGCGAATCCCAGAAATACTGAGGATTTTATTAGGTAGTGAAAATTCATTTTGACAGCCTGCCTCACCGCTGCTGCCGTAAATCAGAAGGCAGATGACTGATGTCCCCTGAACTGAACCCAGCCTAACGCTGTGTCCTTTCCGTTCCTTTCAGTGTCCCCCGTGCCTTTTCTTCTTCTGAAAAACCGTGGAAATGTTATTTTCCACATTTTGCAGATGAGGAACTGATAAACACGGTCCTGGACACATCTCAGGACTGAACCAGGCATTTACGTGAGATTTTTGAGGTGGTTACAATCTTATTGTAAGATCACTCCATCGTTAAGGGAGTCATGTCATAATTACAGTAATGATAATTGGAGTCAATTATCAGGGTCATAACCACCCTCTGGATGTGTCTTTCTCTGTTGCCCGTACGAGGGAAATGTGTTTGCCATCCTGCAACCCTCAGCCGAGTGTTAAGCGGTAGGGGAAGTGATTATGGGTCATACGGTTCATTTCCAAGATCATGCTATACGTGCACGACAGAGAAGAAATCCCACAACGTGAATTCATTTTTAGTGAGAAATCCCTCCTTTGAGTGTCTTTGCTATTTCCCTAAGTTACATATTCCACTGCAGTCTGTATCAGTGGTAACTGTCAATTAATTTTGTGTCGCAACTGGCAATTAATTTTGTGTTGCAACTGTGTTTTGATAATTTTTGGTTTTCCCTGATTGGAGGATAGGCTGAGTCAGGTCAACAATAATCATCTTTCAAAAACCAGCTTTCTATTGAATATTGGCAGGTGTATTCAGGAGACTAAAGAACACAGGAACAAAAGCCCAGAACTTTTCGTTTTTCCAAAAGAATATTTCTTCAGTTATAAGATTGAAGTAAAGGATAAGGACATGTTGGAATAATTCTTTTTCTTCTGTTTATCTAAACTAAATGGTGGTATTGGATGAGTGAGAAAATGTTCGCAGATTCAGTTCTGTAGAAAAAAGAAAAATCTGTCTAAGTGAATCCAGTTTATATATGAAATTTATGAAGAAATTCTGCTAGAAGGTTTATGGGAATGGTTTTCCAGTAGCGTGGAAAAAAACTTCAGGCTGATTAAATACCTGAACAAGCAGGTGTTTGGAGCAATTAATTACAACAAAAAGAAACTCTAGTTTTATGCACTCCACTGTATGTAATATTTAGATACACATTAATGAAATACAAAGAAATAATGTTTTATTTTTTAAAAAGTATCCTGTGATGCTCACCTAAAATATATGACTTCTAGTTATGTGACACTTGATTTGTTGTACAATACTATTTTCAAACTAGCTGAACATATCAAACATTACAGTACTTTCTGTTTTGGTTTGAAACACTAAACATTTTTTAATGTTAATTTTTGTGTAAGATTTTAAGTGGAAAAATCTGTCCTTGGTATTTTCCTTTTTCCCTTTCCGTCCTTGGTCCCTCAGCTTCTCAGCAAAGTTCATTGGAAGCATCATATTTAAAAACCAGTGTTGTATTTTTGCTCACAGTTGTATACGTAGCATTCACATCCTAATTGCATTTTACATTAAATTCTTACAGAGCATCTAATGCACATCAATTGCGTGAACTGGGAATTCATAACTGTGAAATGAAGTATTTTCAAAACTACGTTTTGGGTTTTTGGGTTTTTTTAATGAGGATTGTTTGTGAAAGAAATCACATCTTTCTTGTGAGTGTGAACACTCATAGCCCTGAAATACCTTCCTGGCTTCAGTTTCTTTTTGCTTTAATGCAGCCTGGAGAGAAATTTTATGGTTGGGTAATAAAATTCATAACTAAACGCTAATGATGGAAAAGCGGATAACAGTAGTTAAGTACTGAACTGCTGGAAAAGAATTGAAGATACTGATACAAAGGGGGAACTTAGCCTCACCTTCTCCATATCTTGCACCCAGCACTCTTGAATCCCAATTCCTTGGTGTCAGCAGGGTTAGGAGTTCTCTGTCTGAAATGGGTTTGTTACAAAGGCTAGTGGTTAACGGGGCAGAGAATAAATCAGGAAAAATCTCCATGTGCCAGAGTTTCTGTTGATGAAATTTCCTTTCACATCTCGCAACACTCAGCAGCATCTACGCAGTTTTGCAGTGTTGACTGCACATGTTGCTGTACAGAATTCCTGTGACTTAATTCAGAATGCTGCGTTTCAAACCACAGTTCCTTCTCTAAAGGGCTACAGAGGTCAGTGCAAGAGTGTGCAGGAATAAAGCACTTGGGAGAGGTGTGGTGAATCTCTGCTGATGCTTGAGAGAAAGAGGCTCCCTAGAACAGAGGCC
>VYZT01002674.1:0-14511 GCA_013400735.1 Pomatostomus ruficeps
GGCGACAGGGGCCCCACGGCCACAGTCCTGAGACAACAAATGACAGCAAGTCAGCACACATCCACCAGCCATCTCCACCACGGTAACAAGGCGGGCAACAGGTAGACGGGACGCAGGTCAGATACATGCATGCGTGCCTGTATGCCGGACACATCCCCGGAGAGACTGTCCCACGGTTTGGGGCCCTGCCGACGCCGGCAGGCAGCTCACAGGTTTCGGATCGGCCACAGCAGAGCGCCGGGGGGTGCCGCCACCCACCCGGCCTGCAGGACAACGGCTCCCTTAGCGAGACAACGTCAGGACGGACGGGACACACCAGCGGGGGGGGGCGGCCTGCCGCGGCAGGCCGCGCTCCACCCCCAGAGGAACCCTTCCAAGAGTACAAGGCGCCACCGACCACGCCGCGGGGCCACCGGCTTTCGCCCGCCTCGCAGCGATCGGCTTCCCGCCGGAAAAGCCGGGGGGAGGCGGCCAAAAACAGAAAAAAAAGCACACGGCGCGTGCCACGGCCCGTGCTAGCCACGGGGGGCTGGCGAGCCGAGGGGCGAGGCCCGCGCCTCTCGCTCCCCCCCAACCGCTCCGGCTCGCTCTCTCTTTCTCGNGCCCGCAAGCCGGCAACGCCATAAAAAGCAGACCGTCTCATAAACCCAAAGCCCGCCGGCGAGCCACGGCAGCCGGGGCAGGCCAGACTCCACGGGCCGCCCGGCACAGCGGCTCGATCGCGCCGGCCGAATACCAGGAAGGAGGAAGGACGAGGCGACGCCGCCTCGCCCGCAACACTCGCAAGGGGCTTTTCGCTGTCGGGTTCCGGTCCCCGGCTCGGCAGCCAGCCACCGCGGCCGGCCGCCGGCCCTGAAAAACAACTCCGGCCCGCTACGCGGGTCCCCGGCTTAAGGCCGAGGAAGGGGGAACGACCTCAAAAAAACACATCGCGGGGGCGAGGCGACGCCGCCCCGCCCCACGCATCGGGCGACTCCCGTCACCGAGCCCCTCGAGCAACCGGGAGAGCCGAGGCAAGGCCGCACACCCCACAGAGCGTCCCCGCGGCACTTCCGACACACATTGGCAACAAGTCGGGAGTGGGGAACGGGGCGCCGCCAACCTCGGCCGACCGGGCCCGTCCTGGAGGCTCTCAGGGAAGGGCCGGGGGAAAAGCCTCACCGGGCTCAACACAGCAGCATCCCCCCGGCCGCGTCCAACCCCCAGCTGCCAGCCACCACACCAGACCGACAGCCAAAAACCGAGCCCCATCGAGTGGGCCCCCCGGCTTAAGGCCGGGCACAAAAAAGGGATGAGGTGCCGCCACCATCATCCCAAAGGGGCCCACGCCACAAAGCCAGGCACAGCAGCCAGGCCGAGGCAGGACACAGGCACTTCACGGGGTCTCTCCGGCTCACCTAGGCCAACAAAAGTGGCTCGCATGCCACTTTTAATTTCGCAATCACTGCCTTCTGTTGGGGAACTGTGACAGAGCCACGCGACTCAATCCCACCCTACTTGAGACTTCAGGGTGCCGGTGACCACACACACCAGCACCCCATAGGTCTTCCCCCCGCTTCTGCAACACAGCAAATGTCGTTGACTAGACAGTGACAAGGGCCCCACGGCCACGGTCCTGGGACAACAAAAAATGGCAGCCCTGCACATGCCCACCACCAGTCATCTCTGCCACAGTCCAGGCAGACACAGGGCTCCCCATACACACATGCAATCTGGGACACATCCCTAGGGAAGATGGTCCTCTTGGGCAACTCCCATCACCAAGCCCCTCAAGCAACCATGAAAGCCGAGGGAAGGCTGGACACCCCCACAGAGCATCTCCACAGCACTTCCCACACATTGGCAACAAGTCAGGAGCGGGGAACAAGGTGCTGCCAACCTCAGCTGACAAGGCTCATCCTCACGGAAGGGCCAGGGGAAGCCTCACCGGGCTCACCACAACACTGGCCGCTAGCCACATCTGCTCCTTACTGCCGGCCACCACACCAGATTGACAGCTGAAAACAGAGGCCACCAAGCCGGCCTTATGAAAACCAGGAAGAAACAGAACGAGGCATCACCACCTCACTGCCACTCCAAGACAGCTTTTCACAAAGACTGCAGCCAGAACTTATACTTGGCTGAAAAAAATGACAAGGCTCCACCACCTCACCACCATCTTAGAGAGGGGGCCCCCCTAGACAAAACCAACAGCCATGGCTTGAGACCATGCAGGGAAGACAAAGTGCCACCACCTTGCCACCACCAAACCGAAGGGGCCCCCTCCATGTAGCCAGCAGCCCATGCTTAAAACCAGGCAGAAGGACAAGGTGCCACCACCTCACCACTATTGAATAGCCATCATGCTGAGTTCCTCCATACAGCAGAGAGAAATAGCAACAGGAGACACTTGAAATTTTCTATACCACATAAGGCTCATATGTGGGTCCCATAAACTTTAAATTTTATATTGACAGGCTTTGTTGGAAGCAGAAAATGACACAGAGCTCATCATGAGTGTTCAACACTTTTCAATCCTGGCAACCGCACGCACGGCAGCCAATCTCAATTTTCACACAGACAGTCATCTGTGGGGAGACAGCTGAGGACACGCTCACATAATATGGACAGATGAGTCCGAGGCCCCGGATGCCTCCAAGAGAACTAATAGCCCTCGACTGGGGTGGCACGCTGGCGCACGCCGCCTCCTACGATGACATAACTGGAGGCAGCCAAAAACAGCGACCCCTTGGTGAACTTCCAGGACCGGCGGGGATAACAGGTCTACCCAGCCCGCGCCGAAATTAGCCTAAGTCCCGCCGGAGCGGGGTAGACCTGGTCGCCCTCTGGCCGGGCGCCGCCACGGCGCCACGCCGACGTCTCCACCAAAGGCTGGGGCCGCCGCCGTTCCCAGAGCCGGGTAGACCTGGCCTACCGGCACAACCCCGGACCCGGGTAGACCTGGTCGCCGCTTTGCCGGGCGCCGCCAGGGTGCCACGACGACCGATTCATGGCATGCTCGGCGGCAGCGGCCGATCCCGGAGCCGGGTAGACCTGGCCTACCGGCACAACCCCGGACCCGGGTAGACCTGGTCGCCGCTTTGCCGGGCGCCGCCAGGGTGCCACGACGACCGATTCATGGCATGCTCGGCGGCAGCGGCCGATCCCGGAGCCGGGTAGACCTGGCCTACCGGCACAACCCCGGACCCGGGTAGACCTGGTCGCCGCTTTGCCGGGCGCCGCCAGGGTGCCACGACGACCGATTCATGGCATGCTCGGCGGCAGCGGCCGATCCCGGAGCCGGGTAGACCTGGCCTACCGGGACAACCCCGGACCCGGGTAGACCTGATCGCCGTCTTGCCGGGCACCGCCAGGATGCCATGCCGACCGATTCATGACATGCTTGGCGGCAGCGGCCGGTCCTGAAGCCGGATAGACCTGCCCAACTAGGACAGCCCTGGACCCGGGTAGACCTGGTCGCCCTCTGGCCGGGCGCTGCCAGAGCTCCTCGCCAACTGATTCATGGCACGGCTGGCTGCAGTGGCCTATCCCGGAGCCGGGTAGACCTGGCAGCCGAAGGCCGTTTCACTCCTGGCTACACCAGTCCATCGAGCACTGCATTCAAACTGGCTACACCTCTTTCCCCTTTTCTCTACACGCTCTGAGTCGTCCCGCTGATGGCTCTGGGCAGCTGCGACGGCCACGACTGCCCCCGGAGCTGGACCGACCTACCCACCAAGCCTTGCTCCGCAGCCGGCTAAACCTGGCCACCAAGTGTCTCCAGCGAGCCGGGAACACCTGGGGGCCGCCTTCTTTTTCCGAGCGGGCTACACTAGGCCATCGAGGAGTGCCTTGGAGCGGGGGAGATGTGGCCCCGGAGTGCTGTTATTAGAGCCACTCAGGCCTGGCAGCTGCCTGCTCCTTAGAGGCCGGGGAGATCTCTTCACTCATCCCAGATGCCGCCAGGCTGTCTCCAGGCACGGCTTGCAGCCACTGCTGGTTCTGGAGCCAGGCAGAGCTTTCTGCTGAGAGCCGCCCTGGAGCCGGACAGACCTGGCCGCCGAGGAACCTCTCAGAGCCGGGTAGACCTTTCATCCTCCTTCAAACTTGCACCCGGGGGAAACCCTCAGCCCAGTAATGCCCCGGAGCTGGGTACAGGGAACCCCATCCTGCCCAAGAACCCAGTTTCAAAATCAATATGTATTTAAGACAATAGGAGGTCATTTTTTTATAATTATTTTTTTTTATTTTAACGAGAAATATATCAGAGAAAAATTGTATTCTTTTATTTTCTACAGGCAGATCACTCCCTGCTGCGCTTCCACGGAGCTGCTACACTTTGCTCAGCCTGCTCACACGCTCACCTACTGAAACCGCCCTCATAAAGGCTCTACACAATTCCCAAAACACAAAACATCTCGCAGGAGACCTGGAAGGGGAATCATGGAAGTGGAACAGAACTTGTCATGGGAGCTAGCCCATGACAAGTTCAGTTTCAGCATAGCTCCCAGCCCGACTTCCCGGGCTTTCGGGTTGCTCTTTAAAACTCTGAGGTGTTTTGGTGTCGCTGGGTGCCGGGAACGCCTGGGGGCAGCAGAGGACAGGCAAACCCCACCCCTGCGACACACAGAGATGTTCGCTGAAGGAGTTCATTGGTCATTTAAGGGATATCACAAAATTCCGGGGGGCAGGGGAGTTGTCTGGGGTGTCAGCAGGGGTGCCATGGGCTGTGCTGGGGCAGATTGGGATGGCCTGGAGTGTGGTGGCCATATGAGGGGAGGGTCTGGCACTGGCAGAACTCCTGGTACCCACCAGAGACATCTCTAGGATCTCGACATTGTCTAAATCCATCTGCAGAGAGACCATGAGACCTCGCTGAGCACTGGGATGTCCCCAGTGCCAGCAAGGGATGATGGGACCAAACTGGCCCTCAATTCCCAGCCACCATACCCTCCCAATGCAGCTGGGTCCCGCTCTGCACAGCTGCCCTGCATGGGACCTGCCAGAGACCTCAACCCCAGAAAGGCTCCCACTCCAGCACTGTCCCTGCCTAGGACTTGGCCGCAGCTTCCCAAAGGCCCTTGTCCCCACACAGGGTCTCTGCAATGCCCTGGGTATAGGCCAGTGCTGGCCCTGAGCAGGATGTGCCCATCCAAGGGACATGGGAAAGCAGGCCCTTGTCCCCAGGCAGCCACTGGGAGCTAATTAGGCAAACAGAGGTGCCCTGTGAGGAGGAGAGATGTTGGTCCCCTGCCAGCATCTCTGATAAGCCATTTACGCAGGGCCTGAGGCACCAGGAAGACATTCACAATCTGGGGCTTCCAAGAAGAGAAAATCCATGGAGAAGTGGTTCCTGAGAGCTGTCCATGGCTGTGATTCCTGTTTGACATTCTGGGGCATTAGTGAAGACTTCTACTTCTCTCTTTCCACAGGGAAACTGCGGATCCAGCAGAGATCTGTTGTGGGCCAGCAGGGAAAACATTTCAGGTCACTGCCTTGACTATTTGCTCTGGAAGTTGCCCAAGGAGATGTAGGGCCCACAGGGGAAGATTTTCCTCTGGAGTGTTGCTGCTCTGTGCCTCATGGAGGAGAGACCAGAGTGTCCCCACGGGGGATTCTTGACCAAATGGACAAGGGCTGTGACATCACAGGTGTACAGATATTGTCTTGGAATGGAATTGAGGAAATATCCACAGGGTCCTAATGACAGAACATTGGCCGAGGAGAGCGCCAGGATGCCTTGGAGGTCAATGCCAGTCAGGGGGATGGCACTGGACAGCCACTGACCATGTGTCAACAGCCCAGGGAGAACCAGCTGGACACACACAGATGCTCCTAGTGCAGGCAGATTGGCCCTGCAGCTTCAGAGACCCCATAGGAATGTCCCTGCCTCCCTTGGTGCTGTGTCTGTGCTGTGCAGAAACTGTCCCTCGAGTCCTGCCAGCATTGCAGGAAGGAAGAGTTTTCCTTTCATCGATCAATAGCTAATTCTGTGTAAACAATTTACAAGAGGTTCCTCAGCACAGGAATGAGTTGGACCTCAGGGAGCAGTTCCAGAGGAGACCACAGAGATGCTCGAAGGCTGGAGCACCTCTGTGACAGACACAGGCTGGGAGAGTCGGGGCAGTACAGCCTTGGCAAGAAAACACTGTGGGGTCACCCCATTGTGACTCTTCAGCACATCAAGGCAACTGATAGGAAGCATGTGGGGAAATGTTTTAGTAGGGCCTGTTGCAGCTGGAGAAGGGGAAATGGCTTTAAACCATAAGAGGGTAAGTTCAGACTTGAGATAAGCAAGAAATTTTTGATGCTGAGGGTGGTGAAACACTGGCACAGATTTCCCAGAGACGTGGTGGATGCCCCATCCCTGGAAACATTCCAGGCCAGGTTGGACGGGCTCTGAGGAGCACAATGGGGCAAAAGATATCTCTGCTCTCACTCCATAGGAGACCCTGTGGTGTCAGCTGCCGGAGTGGTCGGCATCTCTTGCAGGATTCAATTCTCCCAGAGAGAAGACGGAACACATAGCTGCACAGTTGGCAGGAACATGCTCCCATGGAGATGGGAATATTCTGGATCAACAGGCTCTGGCTGCCCATTTTTGCCTCTTTGTAAATGGGCAAAAGTGTCCGAAGACACTGAGAACCAGGAGGCTCTGCAGTGTCTCTGAGTCCCCTTGGTTCCCTGAGGTCCCACAGTGTCACGGGGTCCCCTTTGTTCCACGAGACCCCACAGTATCCCAGGTTCCCTGTGGTTCCATGAGGCCCCACAATATCACAAGGATCCCTCAACCCCAAGGCCCTGAGGTATCACAATGGATCCTTGGTTCCGACTGGCCTTGCTGTGTCACAAGGGCCTCTGAATTCCGCGAGACTCCACAATGTCACAGTGTTCGCTTGTTTCCATAAGCCACAGAGTCATAATGGCCCCTGAGCATCTCTAGGCACCCAAGTGTCATAGCATCCCCTCAGTTCCATAAAGTCCACAGTGTCACAATGTCCCCTTGGTTCCATTTAGTCCTGCAGCGTCACAATGATTCCTGGGAACCATGAGGCCCTGAGGTATCACAATGGATGGCTCCATGTGGCCCCATTGTCACAATGGCCCTTTGTCATCATGGGGCCCCACAGTGTCACAATTGTCCTCAGCATCATGAGGCCCCACAGCATGACATGGTCACCTCAGTTCCATGAGGTGCCACAGTGTCCACATGCTCCCCAAGAATCATGAGGCGTGGAAATATCACACTGGATCCTTGGTTCTGTGAAGCCAGACAGTGTCACAGTCTCCTCTTGGTCCCATGAGGGCTCATGGCCCCAAAGGAGCTTCTGGATTCTACAAGAGCACAGAGTGTCACAGCCCCTATGGTCCCACAAGTCCTCACAGTGTCACAATGTCCCCAGGAGGCCCCTCAGTGTCACAGACGAGCAGCTCTGGAGTGGGCACAACACTGGGGGAGGTTTGGCAGCAGTGGTGGAACAGGAGCAGCAGCCGTGGAGCAACAGGGGAGCAGGGGAGGAGTGGAGAAGGAGCAGTGGAGAAGTGGGAGATGACTAGTGTTGAGCAGCAGTGGAGCAGTGGTGGAACAGTGCTGGGGGAGCAGTGGAACAGCACCAGGGCAGCACCAGGGCAGCACTGGAGCAGCTTTTGAGCATCAGTGGAGTATCTATGGAAAACCTGAACAGTGGTGGAAGAGGAACCACAGCTGTGGAACAGTGGTACACTGGTACCACAGCCATGGCACAGTAGTGGCACAGGCAGCACAGTAGTGGCTCAGGCACCACAGCCATGGAGCGGCGCCTGAGATGCTGAAGCTGTGGGACACAGAGCGGCTCCGAGCGTTGTGTCCGGCAGGAGCCGGCCCCGCACTCCAGAGCAATGCCTGCTGTCAGGCTGACCCAGAGCAGGGGCAGTGACAGGAATTGCTGCTGGGCTATGGAAGGTGCGGATCGAGTGCATTTAATAGTGATGTGGGGGTTTGATCCTAGTCACTGCAGCCTTGTTTTGTGGTGCCAGGATGGTTCCAGTTCATCTGAAGTCACAAACTCAGGACAAACGGAATCAAAGTGCCTTTCTTACTGCAGGGTAACACATCTTGGCAGAGGTTTAATAATTTCTGATTTTAGAACCAAAGTGGGTCAATTATTTGCCTATGCTTTTGTTCTAAACCAGAGACAGTTTCCAAATTACTGGAATTTGGTGTGAAAAATGAGGAAGACACCTCAACATTGGGATATTGAACACTTGAATGAAGAGCTGTTTGTGGTCATCAGGATCAAAAAACCAATTGAAATATTTTCCCTATTTCAGTGTTTCTTCCTCTCTCTGCAATGAACTTACAGCTCTCCCTGCAGTTCTGCTTTCCACAATCTGCTCCTCTGGAGTTGGAAGGTGTGAAATGAGCAGTGGCAAGGAGGACAAAGGACCATTAAAACTGCCAACTTTGCTATTGTAGCATCTAAAATTCCAGGATTTTGGAATTTCTGATTTTTCAACTATTCAGACAAATCATAATCTTCTAACTTTTGCCAGGGCAGAAAAACCTCCTGTGGCCCTATTTGGAAACTGATCCCCAGTTACCTCATTGCAGATGCTTTTTTTTGGTTGTGCTAGGAGTTGACAGGAATATCAGCATAGGGGAGAAGGATGAGGGAAAGGGAAGAAACAATTCCTTTCTTTTGTCTTCCTTGTGGAAAGTCTCCTGCAGAAGTTGTGCTGCAGCCGGAGACTTCCTGGGCCAAGGGCAGAGGGAAGCGATTCAGCTGAGGCAGTTGAGGCATCTTCTCTGTGGTTTGTAGCCATGGGGCTGGAAGGGAACTCAGCTGCTCCTCCTGCACACCACAGCCCCCGGAATGGGAGATTCCTCCTGCCTTTGCCAGATGCTCCTTATCCGGCATCAGCCTGGGAGCACCTGGTCTGAGCTGCCACAGTGCATCCCGATGGTGGGGACCAGGAGGGAGGAGTTCAGGTGGAATGCTGGGGGGTGCCAGAGGGGTCAGAGATGTGTGGAGGTGACAGTGACAGTGACGGGATGTTCAGATGGACACACCTCTGGGGGAAACTTCTTAGAGGTTTGGGGAAATTTCCTTTGGAACACACACATGGATACTCAGAGCACAGCTCTGCTGAAGGGGTATAGTGATTTGTCAGGGGAAATGGCCCAGGGCTCCAAGAGGATCGGGGGCATCCTCCAGGGATGATCACCTCCTCCTGCCACTGGAGTGGGGCAGGACACAGGTGTCACCACCAGTTGCAATCCTAGAACACAGATCCCAAAATATGATCCCCTGTGTCCACTGGGACATGAGAAGGGCCCTGTCACCCCGGGTTTTGTCTGCTGCACCAGGGATTGAAATTGTGGAAGTGGGATTTCGAACCTCCCTGGTGAGGGGAAGTTTGAGTCCTGGAACTGGAAGAAAACCCAAAGGCCCCAAACTTCTGTAGGAGAACTCCTGCTCCAGAGCCTGTGGGGCAGAGCAGAAGGGCTGCTCAGGCTTTCCACCCTGCTCAGGGCACCGTTTGGCAGGCATAACCGCCACAAACCCCTTCCCTGAGCAGCAACAGAGGGGCCATGTCCATCCCAGCCTCGGAAAGGGACAGTCAGGGCTCCTGGCATGGCTGGGATTGGTGGCCTGGCACAACAGCCCCACAGCAGCATCACGCTCTAGTGGACACTGGTGTCAAGTGTGCTGGGAAAGCCACACTCCAAAGGGGCAGAACCCATCCGTATTTGTGGAGGGACGGCAGGACCCCACAGACTGTCTGTGCTGGAGGCCCAGGAAAGTCTCACTGGGAAGGAGTGGCCAAAGCCCCTTCCTGGGACTGGCCCAGAGGCTCTGTTCATCCTTGGCAGAGACCACCTCCAGAGAGGGTCTGTCCAGGCCCCATCCAGGAGCCAGTGGGCTTTTGGCAGAGCTGCCTGGAGGATGGAGAAGATGAAAGAGCTCTTTGGCTTAGCCAGGACTCCCAGAGGATCCTTCCCTTGTGGGGTTGCTGTTGGGTCCAAGAACAGCAGGTGCCCACTGGGGCGGTGACATGGCAGCAATGAAAACATCGCACCCCCTGGGACTGCCCAATTCCTTTCCAGGAGCTGCTCAGCATCCATAGAGCAAAGGATAGCTCAGGATGCCGCACTCAGCCTTGAACAATTCCATCTGAGCAGAGCAAAAATCCAGTGGAGAGGGGAACATTATCTCGGGCCTTGAAAAGCGTCTTCGGCCTTTGCTTGTGACTTTCCTTCCTTGGACATATGTGAAGTCTCCTCTGGGGATCTGAGGCTCATGGACTAGGCACCAAATCTCCTGTGGGGCTCATTGAAGTGCAGAAAGCCTGAAGGAGCCATGCCTCTGCCAGAATTGTCTTCAAGTCTCCAAGAAATGTTTCAGGAGTGGAGTTAAAGAAGATGATTTCAATGAGTGGCTGCCTAAAACACCATTCCCTTTTTAAATTTTTTTTTCATTTTTTCATGAAGAAGGCTAATTTCAATGAAATTTGGCTCATTTTTCTATTCTTTTCCTTTCACAAAAGACAAAATAGCAGCATCTCCTAATTGCTATTTTACCAGGGTGTCCCCTAAGGAAGTCTTGATGAGCAGGAAAACTGTCCCTTAGGTCAAGCACTGCCTCTACAGATAAAACATTGCCTTTTACATTTCCAATGCTACCATTTCTCTCCTGGGCCTCCTGGGACGTGCATCAATTTTCACCTTCTAGAAGGCAGTGAGCTGCGTGTCAGCTGCTTTTATTTTTCGGGACAGGAACGACGTTTTCCAGAGGGGAACAGTGACATTCCAGATAAGCAGGGTGGGACAAACCAGCTCCTCTGCAGAGGCAGTGGGGCCGGGGCACAGCCTGCAGGGGACAAGGGCACAGGGGACAAGGCAACATTGAACAGCTCTGGGAAGTGGGAAGACACCTGAGACCTGACTGTGGTGAGAATCCCCTCATTGGCCCAAACCCTGGGGACAGTACTGGAGAGCTCCTCAAGAGTGGACACAGCCCGTGGCTGCTGGGATATGTCCCAGAGGCTCTGCTGGTTCCCGGCTGAAGGGGAAAGCAGCGTTTGCTGGAGCAGGGCTTCCCTGGCAAGAGCAGCAGTGGGACAGGGCAGGACACCTCCCTGCTTCCAAGGAGGGCGGCTGGGGGTGAGGGAAGGGAGTGCCCCCTGGGGTGTAGGGAAAGAATCCAAGGCAACTTGTAATTCAGAGAACAAAGGACATTTAGTTAGAAAGAAAAGACTATTCAATCAAGGCAGGAGAGATATAAGAAAGTTTTTAAAAATGTAACAAGTAGCAGGTGCACAGCAGTTTTGTAGAAAGAACTATTATACAAACATTTATCTCTGAGAAAAAAGTCTGATGTTGCTCTTAGGGACTTGATCATGAATATTTTTGGTTAGCAAAGTTATTAACAATTATACTATTGGCTATGCAGGCTCATGCTATCCTAACCCGATGGTGATAATATTATAAAAGCCGTGTACACTTTTAGTAAACCTCTCTGGTTGCACCACGTCTGGGGACCGTGCTTCATTCATATGCTGCAAATGGCGTCCCATTAACAGGGACTGACAATCTCCTGGGCGATCCTGGACTGGCGGTGTATCCCAACTGTACCAACCGTGGGCTTCAAGGGTTGCTGAGGATCTGTCATCGCTGACTAATAAACAGGTCAGCGACATGGCCGGGTAATCCCCTCAAAAACTGGACAAGAATATATCTAAACTAGAAGCCTTTCATAAAGACTGCTTATTGTGTATAGCAAAGGAGCAAAATTTTAAAATTTAGGAAAAGAAACTAATACAATTCCTTCTGTGGGTGAAAACTTCTTGTCCCTGGTACCCCCCTGACGGCTCCTCTGACCTCAATCACTGGAAGAGACTGGGGGATGCTTTAAAAGCATGTTAAACAGATACACCTGAGATTAACTCAGATGAATTCCTAACATGGAAAATTATATATTCTTCATTACAAGCTTTTAATGATTCTGAAGACATAGTACTCCCAGTTGAAAATTCTCCTGCAGATGCTTCCCCCGCACCTACAGCACCACTATCGGGTTCTAATTCACTTGCTTTGTGTGTGGAGGGAGGAGTAAACAGGGAGGAAAAGGAAAGCGAACTTGTAGAAAAAGTCTGCAATTCCTGTTCTAAAATACCGTGGCAAGAGCTGAAAACGATGGCTGCAGCACCATCTATTGAGGCAAAGGTGCTAAAACAGTCCTTCGTGGCTGATGGTGAATTTCGGCTGCTCCCTGAGCCAAAAGACTTTTTAGATGCCTGTAGAAAAACGGCTTTGCTTCAGGGGGATGCTGAAATGCTCCATGCTTTGCCTGTGGTCTGTCAAGGCAATCAGCCTCGCCATAAGCAACTTTCTTAGGAAATGATCAAAGAATTAAGAAAATCTAGGAAAGAGAATGGATTCTAATCTTCCTATATGTTGCGACTTATAGAAGCTAGGGCAGAGAGTTCTGTTATGTTACCTGCTGACTGGAAAGCTTTATTCAAATCTATTCTGATGGCAGCACAATATTCGTTATGGTGGACAAAGTGTAATGAGCTTTGTGAAGATCAAGCGTGGGCTAACATAAGAACTGCTAATGCTGCGATAACAAGGAATCATTTGACGGGGACTGGAGCTCAGACGTTGGTAAGAGAACAGTTAAGAATGCCCCCAAGAAGCATTTAACCAAGCAAGGGATCTGGCCATAAGAGCTCTGAAAAGAGTGCCGGATGTTAATAAAACTGGACCTGGCTTCTCTGGTATAAGGCCCCAAGAGCCCTACATTACCTTTACTGGTTATTTACAAATAGTTGTGACAAGACAAATTGATTTACCAGCTGCAGCAGAAGCTTTACTGAAATCCTTAGCTTATGCAAATGCTAATCCTGACTGTCGCAAGCCACTTGATTTAGTTAAAAGCAAACCTGATGTTACCATAAAGATTTTATCAAAGCTTGTGCACAAGTTGGTACAGAACAATATAAAGCAGATTTGCCGACAAGCGCCTTAGCTCAACAGCTACAGGTTGCTAAGGCAACAGTCAAATACTTTGACTGTGGAGGGGAAGGTCATATGAAAAAGCAGTCCCCAAAGGATAAGCAGGGGAAGGAAAAATCTAGTAAACTGTGCCCCAGATGCAAGAAAGGTTTCCATTGGAGTAATGAATGCCGTTCTAAGTCTGACAAAGATGGCAATCCTCTCTCACAGCAGGGAAACTCAAAGAGGGGCTCGAGATCCTGTGCCCCACAACAAAACGGGATCCAGCTGCAGCAAAGCCACACAGCTCAAGCTCAAGATATTTCAGGGGCATCCCAGGCAGTGCCAGGGTGGACTTGGCAGTTTCCACCACAACCACAATAAATGACACATCGGTTCACCTCATCCCACCAGCCTTAAATGGACCCCTTCATTTTTAATGCCCTGCATTGTTACTCAGGACATCATCACCATCTAAAAGTGGGCTTTTTATTTTGCCAGGAATCATCGATTCTGATTCTAGGTGTGAAATAAAAAACAGGGCTTGGACTCTTACCCCACCTTGTACTATTCCAGCAGGATCATGCATTGCTCAACTAATACCACTTCCCATATTACTGGACATGCAATTAATACCATCTGTCAGTGCTGACAGGGCACTGGAGGTTTTGGGAGCACAGGCACTCCTCACATTTACTGGTCTAAACTTATTTCAGTACAACCTTTTCTAACTTGTGTTATAGATGGCAAGTCTTTTACGGGATTAATGGATACTGGAGCAGACATAACCATCATCAGTGAACGCGAGTGGCCACATAACTGGGCCTTGACAAGGCCATCAGCGATCGTCACGGGCATTGGAGGTCAGCAGATGCCCCAGTAGCTGGCTAAAGAACTCCTGGTACATGGGCCAGAAGGGAAACAAGCACAGCACAAACTGTATGTACTTTCTACTCCATGTACACGGTGAGGGAGAGATCTGTTGTCACAGTGGGGACTGACAGTGACAACAAATTTTTAAAAGGGGTCACTGACATGCAGACAAAACTTAAACTCCCATGGAGCACTAATCCCCCTGTGTGGATTGGCCAGTGGCCACTCAGAGGGGAATGGCTGCAACAAGCACAAAAACTGGTTGAAGAACAATTAGATCTGGGAAATATTGTTCCTTCTACAAGCCCGTGGAACACCCCAATATTTGTGATTCCAAAAAAGGCTGGCAAATGGAGACTCTTACAAGATCTGAGAGCTATCAATGCACTAAGAGCAACCTGGAATTCCTAATCCAGCAATGATCCCTGAAATTTGGGAATTGTTAATCACTGACTGAAAAGATTGTTTTTTCACAATTGCATTACACCCTGATGATGCACCTTGCTTTGCATTTTCATTACCATTCTTGAACAACAGTGAACCCATGCAAAGGTATCACTGGGTTGTGATAAGGGATTAAAAACAGTCCTACATGATGTCAATTTTGTGGTAGCAAGTGCTTTACAACCGGTGCGGCAGCAGTTTTCAAAGGTTTTGTTATATCATTATATGGATGATATACT
>VYZT01002675.1:0-32502 GCA_013400735.1 Pomatostomus ruficeps
AGGGTCAAACCACGACAATGTATTGATTGGAAAAATTATTTTAAAAATGTTAAATGAAGCTTACCATGCTCTCACAGGCAATTTTTCGACTACCAAGCTAGAGCAATCACTTGCATTTTTTCTCAATTCTCCTCTTTAAACAAGAAGTGATACACTAAGCATACTCCTGTGCAGGTATTTCAGCAGAAGATTCTACAGAAGTCTGACTGGTTAAGTTGTTGACATACATGTTGTTACGGAATTTTAGCAGAATCTGCAAGAAGTTTGATCTGGTATGTTTTGCCTGAGAGTATTTCATAATAAATGATTGTGATTGCTATGTTTTTGAATGAAATGGTATCTACGTTTTTCTATACAAATGCTAAACTACATAAACTGTTTAAGACTAGGGGTTTGCTTTTTCTCCCCTTTAAGATTTTCTGAAACAACTGAAGTTCCTTTTGGTAATTGGATGTGTTGAAGCTGAAATTGTTAATTAACTGTCTTTCAGCATAAAAGATAATTATAAAGTCAAGCATCTAACCCAGATAATTACTATACCTGACACTTTTCTTTGAGTTCTTCACCTTCTTATATCCTGTGGTATAAAACACCTTATCTGTGTCTTCAGATGACAGCTTTAAAAAAAAAAACCAATACCCCTTTTTTCCCTCCGAAAATACCATCTACATCTTTCTGGAAACTCATTCTAAAGATGTTAAGTAATTGGATTTGACCTACATTGATCATATCACTTTCATTTTTCCTACAAGGTAAATCCTAACCTTCTATCAGCAGCTATAGAAAAGTAGACTAAGAAATATTTTTTTACTAATTCAATGGCTTTAACTATGTAAAGCTTCAAACATAGTTTCATAAGGACTGTTGAGAATGCTTCACTCTTGAAAATTAGTTTACAGGGAATCTTAGTCATATGACAACTATCATGTCTGCTCGTGGTAGCGAGCAGAAACTGCTGGGCATTACTTAAGCAGAAACACCTAATAACTGTAGAAGTTTTTAAAGGCCCTTTTTTAAAAGGCCCTTCATTTTTGTGATCTATCCCCATTAATGTATATTCATGAAAAGTCAAAGTAGCTGTTAATTATGATATGTTTCCAACAGATGAAGTTCTGGTTATAGTACAGTACTAGTATAACTAGCATATCCGTGGTAGATTTAATCCAATGATTAAATAGCAATAATAGAAATGACATCACTCTTTCTCAGCATGAGTCTTCAACATGAATATTTAAAAATCTTATCAATGTATTTCAAAGCTACCACAGTGGTCTTGGGAATTAGTCTTCCTGAGTTCTGTTATGGGTGTCTGTAAGATTTCATTTGACTAAACATGACTATCTGCAACACAGTCTCCCATTAATCTGACTATAAGGTCTTTTCTTCAGCAAAACAGTGCCTTATCCACATAGAGGTAGAGACAGAGAACAAATCATACAAGTTATTTTTGTTTTCATTTATTTCTGTCAGCCAGGTTAGATCCTTCCTTTCATAAAACTAAAGATCTCCAAGGAAGACACTTCCAAAGTTATGCAGCTAAGATATTAAATCTGGGATACCAAAAAGTACCACCTTTGTGCATTCAGATATGTAAGCAATGACAGAATAATACCAGAACTAAAATAATTGTATCTGGAAAAGAATTGAAGCAGTTTGTATCAACTAGAAATGAGACGCTAATTACAAGTCTGTCCAAGCCCCTTGTAATCAAAGTAGGTAAAGGAAAAGTCTTATATTTTTTCTTCTTTAATCAGAGTAGAAAGCTCTTTTTATCTTTCTCATAACATAGAAATTACTAATACTTTATATGAATCACACAGGCATTCAAAGAACAAAAATGGCATCAACCTAGACAGACTACTCAGACATGAAAATCCTTGTCAGACTGAATTTATCCATACCGGAGAATTACATACTAAAAAAATCATGGAATATAGGCAAAAATTAGAGAAATTTGTTATTGGAACACATTTTAATTTGTTCCCCTTTATTTCCTCTCTTATAAAAGCAAATAAAATCTGGTGGGAAAATGATGCTTTTATCTGTCTTCCTTTTTATCTGCTTACAGACAAATGGAAAAACACACCAAAATTCAATAAAAAGTTTCCTGCTGCAAAATTAACAAAATATTTACTTTGAAATAAATAAAACACTTTTCTACCAGCCATTCAGTTGAAGAAATACTTTCACTTAGATGTCTGTAACTGACAGTACTGCCTCCAGTCAGTATTTGAATCAGAGATCAAAACTCATAGTGACAGATTCTTCCATTTTTATCCAAAGACAAAATCCTTCTGTTGAAAATTTTCATTAGAATTCAGAAACTTCATTTAGTGAAATGGATTTAGTGTTGTACAAAACGGCTCTAGTATATGGATAAAAGTTGCTCTTTAGCTGTAGCCATATCTCTGGCTTGGGTAATGGGATCTTTAAATTAGTACTGCACTTCGAGTGCCCTTTTACATAAATTAATATTATTATCCCTCACTCTTAAAAGCACTGATAGCGAGTCCCATGTAAATGAAATGTAAACTCTTCCTGACATTTTATCTTCTATTTTTATTCAGTCATATTGCGTCCCCAAACTATAGAAAGACCTTTCTCAAAGAGAGTCTCATTTAATTCCATGGCATGTGAGACATTCCTTTTTTGAAAAGGCAAGCAGCTGATACAGCATGCTGTACCACAAAACGGGTAAGTTAAAATGCCAAAAAATATTTCTAGGGAAAGGGAAGTCAAAATATAGTGATATATGTCCTGTCACTTAAAGGCTACAACCATCTTGTTCTAGTTTATGATGACATGATGCTATAAGTGATAAAGGCAATTACAAACTTAAGAACTATACTCCCATCCTATTATCTCTTAACATGCACAGAGTGTTTAAACATTTTTTTGGCTAGTAATCAATGCATTGCTTAGCATGTGGTGCTCTTCTTATACCAACTTTCAACCTGTAAGGGAAGTTACCGATATGTTTGGTAATAACTTCTGAAACTGACAGAAGGAATGTCAAAATGAAGAGGTGTAACAGAAGACCTCTCAGGAAGGTATTATTTAAGGATACTTACTGCTGTTTGGATTGTCACCTATAATGTGATGCCGGCCACTCCAATACCAAAGCAGCAGCGTAGCGTCACGAGACCCAGACACGATGTAGCAATCACCGCCAATGTAAGACTCCGACCGGGCAAGACAAGTCACGACATCCCAGTGGCCAAACACAATCTGAGTTAATTTTCCTGGTGGGAATGCAAAGTCATGCAAATTCAGTTCTCCAAGGTACTTGCAGCATTTAGGAATCATTAACTATGTAATTAATATTCAGTTCAAATGTAACTTTAGTCTCATGTCCCATAATTAAAGTTCACTAAGTGCTACAACAAGATTAAAAAATCACAAAGATAATACTTTTTTTCCACCTTTTTTTTCGTTTCTATTGAAGGAACTGTGTTTTGTGTCAATCCATAGTCTAACCCTTATCTCTGAAAATCAAGGCAATGCTACAGTCACTGAATATTAAGTGGAGTTACAGCTCCATCAGTATTTAAGCAATGGCATTGGAACACTATTTATGAATATCATGAGTGATATGCATAAGACAGCATATGAACTTTTCCATAATTGTGCTACATTATTATATTAAAAATGTGTATTTGTTCTATGTTAATGTCAAACTAAGGTTTGCTATGATTATCACCTACTCCTTTCTATTATTGCAATTTTTTTTAGCAATGTACTGAGTGATATTAGGCTAAGTAATCAGTCAAAGCAAGAAAATATTGGTTCCTGTAGAAGGATATTCAACTTAATTCCTTACTACATTAAATAAATAGAGCTAGAAATATTACATCCATGAAAATATTGTAAAAAAAATTTTGGTTGATCCTTTTGATATGATAAATGTCCTGAAAATAACTATGGTTTTCAAAAATTACTATTAATAAAACTGTATCCCATCTCCTTTTACATCCTTTATCTTCCATTAAAAAACCATCTGAGAGTTATCTTGCTGAAACAATAATGAAAGATTTTGTAAACTGCCCTTTATCATTTACTGATGGGTAAGCACAAGCATTAGATACGGTACTATTAAGGCAATAGTCTTTGTCCACTTTGTGACTCAGGCAGAAACAGAGCGCTGTATTTGAGGTCACCTGTTTCTGTAGAATAAACCCGAAAGCTCTTGTCCCAGAAACCACAGATAAGAATGTAGCGATTATCTGCCGTGACCACGAAGCAATGTGCATTGATCTGGATGCTCTGATCCACAAGGTCTGTGATCTGTCGTTTGTTCACACCAGAGTTATTGGCTGTAACGAAATGCAAAACACATTTTACATGTAAGCCATTCCAACACCTTCCTGTCATCCATTTACAGGAGAAAATGAATACATTTAACTTTCAATGAACTGTGAATTTGTTGTTGAGTAAGCATTTTGAATATGAACATTTAGAGCTGTCTATATGGGTGTCAGAAATACGAAATTATTGTGAGATTTCTCGTTTCTCTTTGAATAAGAGAAAAGATTTTACAGGAGATGACAATTTCTTATAAGCTGCCTGATGCACTGCATAATATGTGGTAATAATTTCAGTGTTCTGCAGATGTAGTCTCCCAAACTAATCTGAACCAGGGGAAAGTAGTGGAAGTCCATTTAAAATATGAAATCAATATTAACAGTACTGGAGAGAGCCAATTCTTGCTGGTTGGTATCTCTTCTACAGAAAACAGCTTGTATTGTGTGGCCTTGACAACCCCATATCTCCAGATGCTTAAGCAGATTAAAGACATAAAGATTCAACCAGTGAGTGAGGGGAGACATTGTGGTCTTCAGCATCTTCATGAGGGGAAGCAGAGTGGCAGGCACTGATCTCTTTACTCTTGTAATCAGTTCCTTGACAGGACTCAAGGAAAAGGCATGAAGCTGAGCCGGGGGATGCTTGGGTTGGATATCAGGGAAAGGTTCTTTACCCAGAGAGTGGCTGGGCACTGGAACAGGCTCTCCAGGACCGTGGTCACAGCACCAAGCCTGACAGAGTTCAAGAAGTGTTTGGACAATGCTCTCAGGCACATGGTGTGACTCTTGGGGTGTCCTGTGCAGGACCAGAAGTTGGACTCGATGCTCCTCATGGATCCCTTCCAACTCAGCATATTTTATGACTCTGTGAATCTATTCAAACCTAATGAGATTTTCCAGTACAGGAAAAGTCTCAACACTTGTTCCTTAAGCAGGGAGTCAGGCCATGGATGGTAATTTTAAAAGAGGCAATGACACCTAGAAACTCCCCCAGGAAGAGGGAAAAGGAATGGTTCAGACTCCCACCACCCCGACTGCCAAACGGAGCTGTTAAAGAAGGATGTTAAGGACTGGGAGTCCCCCACTAATGTGCTCTACACCCCCTGTGACACAACAGGCAAGATATGGTAACACAATACAGGTGTGTTCCATCTCAGTATTAACACTCTAAAAGTTCAGTATATAATCTAAGTTAATTTTATACACTGCATCCAGTCTCACTGGAGAGGAAGATATTTTTTCACATGACAAATCATCTCACACTCTAATAGCTGCCTAAGAGCCAGACAACTCCAGAGGAGAGTCTGTGTTTCTACAGCAGTTATGGAGGGAATTTTGACAAATAACTTCAGTTAACTGAAGTTAGGTGAGATAAAAATCACTCTGAGAAATATGTTTCTCCTAACATAAGAACACAACTTAATGCAGATAATAATCTGATTTTTCTCTGTTTTTTGTTATTCCATTTAAATTGCTCACAACTGCATGAAATAAGATATTCAACCAAAAAAAACCCCCCACCCCATCCTATTTTAAAATTGCTTGTGGAAGTTAATATCATGTTTACATACATTCTAAGAACACATATTTAAATTACCAGACCCTCTATGTCCTCCAGCTGAAAGATAATGAATAACAAATTACTCAAATTTCCAGAACAGATGGGTGCAATAGTTGTGCCTTAGCTTGTGAGAGAAAAAACTAAAGAGAAAACCACTGTCATTTTATGAGATCAAATGAAGAAAACAGAATGACAGAGTTAACTCTCCTGAGGTACTTCTATGTAAATCTTTCAAATGTGAATATTAACAAAGACAAAAAAAGGAACTTTAGATCTAGCTATGTTTAAAAATGTATTTTTTTCTCAACAATGCTGCAAATTTGTCTCTAAGAACCTTCCCTATCCCCAATTTCTGTTTCAAATTACTGAAACACCCTCCCCAAAAATCAAATAGGTGCAATTAATGAGAATTTATGATCATTAGGAAGTTCTGAAATCTAAAAATTTTAGCAAATATTATTTCTCAAATAATTCGCATTCTCAAAAACTCTGGATTTTAAAAAGTACTATCAATTTAAAATCCAGTCTCTTCATTATTAAATTAGCATTGCCAACTAAATCCAAAGCATAAAGTGAATTAAAATAAATGAATCTACATCTGCACTGATAAACATTGTGCTGGCTGTAAAAAAAGAAAATATGCTAACTCCACAGGACCCCCACATTTTATTTTACTAATGTGACTTGATAAGAGAACAGAATTATAGATATGGGTTGACAATGTAACTGACTTAATTGGCTGTCTCTTAAATACCAGTTGCTGGTGATACTAATAACAAACAGCACCCATGTAATTCATTCAGCATCAATAGCTAATGCTTTTAGTTCTCCAGGACTGACAAGAATAAATATTTTCCTATTTTCTGTGTTAAATGAAGCATAATATACAAATACAGCTTAATCAATAATTCCTGAAAATGCCAGTTTCAAAAATATTGCTACATTTTCATCTTGACATACCAATCAATGGATCCATTTCAATTGGAAGATGATGGGCTTGATCCAGAGAATATCCTGGGGCTCCCCGAAGACCTACACATGAAACGAAGAATAAAGCACATAGAAACCTTTGGTTATGACTTTTCTAGGTTTAAAAGTTCATTCTTAGATTACTTTTAAAAAGTAACTTTTTACTATTTGTTTTATTAGTATTTAAAGATTTCTTCCTCTGTGCTACACAAGCATACATTTGTTAATTCTTCCTTTATGTAAAAGTAACTAAAAATGTACAAGTGTCATCTTCATCACAACTTCTGCAGCCACGAACATACATTAAATAACTCATTTAAAATAGTGTAAGAGACAATTTTTTTGCATTTGAGCAGAGATCTTAGCACAGAAAATAAACTTAATTAGATTAAACATTGTTATGAGTTTCTGACATATGGAAACCTGTATGTGACAGAAACTTGGACTTTTTCATGGATTAAACTAAAATTTTTAGCTATAAAACTGTAGGCTACAGTAAATGTGCCACAATTATTCCTGTTAATTCTATTCTGAGCAGTCCTTAAGATGTTCAAATGTGCATCAGGGGCTGCAAATTTAGTGTTATCTGCTCTTACACACAGATAGCATTGCTTTGACTCTTCTGAGCACCTTCCATGGCATATAAATCAATTTGTCATTTCTGAAAACACAATTTTTTGTCATGATCTGTCATGCTGCACGAGAATATCCTCTATAATAGGACATACAATTTCTGGAGAATAAAGTCCACTTTCTACCTCTGCAACAGACAACTGGAGGAGGTAAAAGAAAACAGGGTCTACAGCTAGCTCTGCCATTTTCAGAAAGACACTGCTCTGAGAACTTCTCCTTCCCTTCTTTCTGTCTCTTCTTTCAAAACCCAAACAGTTTGGGACAGATCTTTACTGGTATTAACTTTGATTCATTCACTTCTCTTATTAGATATCTATGTAAATGTCTCCTGCTGTTTATTAACTATAAAGCTCTACATACATTCTGCAACAAGTGGTTTGTGCATACATTTCTGTAGATAAATCTATCTTTTATACTAGGGCTTTATTAAAATAATATTATGGCAATAGTAGGAAATTTATACCCTATCCTAGATTAACCTCCTGCAAAATAAACATTGGCAAGAAGGATGTAAAAGTTAAGAAAATTATTACAATGAGATTTGATTCTCCAAACAGTTTCATTTTCCTTTCTTTCTATTATATTTAGAAATTATTCCTTTTTTTTGCAATTTAGACTAGAGGTTTACAAATGGTGTGAAATTTAATTTATGGCTGGTTCATGCCTTGAATTCTGAATGTTTGCAACATGACTTATGTTTTACAAGAGTACAGAGGAAAAATGAAAACCTTACTGTCACATGCATCATAAAGACTAACATAACTTCCGCTAAACTAGAGGACTTCAAATGACAGTTTTCAAGGAAGCCCTTGAACTCCAGCATACTGCAATGTTAATGAGATTAACTCCCTCACAATATAGTACAGGTAGGAATTTTGGCTTCTCTTGATTTGACAATCTGGATGAGAAAGGGCTACTCCAGAGCTAAGTAAACTTTCTCAAATAGAGGAGACATGCATGATGATGGATATAGAGTACTTGGACTGAATCCCTGAAAAATCGAAGGAAAATAATTATGAATTATCCTATCTATGTTAGTCAAAGGAGTATTAAAATAACACAGGACAGTTTCTGCACCTCTGAATCATTCCTGACATTGGAGTCTTCCATTGATGACGTTGTCACAAAATACTTTAAAATATGTTTTATGTGATTTTTTCCCCTTCTAGATTTTTTCCATTTCTTTTAAACAAATGGGAAAAACATTTTTTACATGTAATGCAGTTGCACCTGATGCAGTGTCATAAATGTATGTGAAAGGCAATCAGATGTCCTGTTCTCCTGTTGTATTCTCTAAATTTCACTGTGCAGAGCTTGTTTGTGAACAGAGAACAGATACCTTCTGAATATATGCAAAATTTAATATTCATGCTATAATTATTCAGATGTTTAGAATAAAAGTGATATTGAACTTTTTCTTGCTTTTCAAAAGTGATATTAACTTTATTTGCTATGATGTTTCCTCTAAAGCATGCTTGTAAGGGAATTCCCTCTCATTTCCCTAATTATTGTTTGTAACAAGAGTCTGTCAAGCTTGTGCACAAGGGGTGGTATCCATTTCACCTGACTTGAATTATTCACCTACGAGAGGTTTATATTTAAGTCAGTGAAATTTAGAATCCATATATGTCTACTGGAAGTAGACATCTAACTTAAATATCAGGAGGACCTAATTCTGTCCAGGATCTTCTCCTTTGCATAAAGAGTGGAGGATTTTTCTTTTTTTGCTTAGTCTCTACAAAGCTTCTGAGCCAGATATTGAGTCACATTCTCAGATACCAGGTACCTTCTTTATTTTTTCACAGGTGGTAAGAAATTTTGAAAAGTTTGCAGATATTGCAGCATCAGGACTATCACTGCAGTAAACTACCCGAGAAAATAAAACCTGTTTGTTCCCTCATGTACCTCATGGCCCCACCACCTACTTAGCGATGCCTGGAACAACCTCAGCACTTACATGTCCAGGTGACATGGACAGTCCTAACAGCAACATGGAGAGGTGAGCAGAGGGGCTGGGATGGAATTTTGGGATGGCCCTGTTGGATGGGCTTCTGTGAGAGAATGAGGAAACTTCTCTTCAGAATAGCTCAGTGTCTGGTTGCTTAGGCTTGCTTTGGGTCCCAGATAATCCAGCAGTGTCCCAGGGGAAGATTTATGACAAGATCCTGAAATCTCTCTCAAGCAGCACACAGGCATGTATGCTCTCTAGCATGCCAGTATGTATTCCTGAAAGCTGGGACATATTAATATTGGCTGTGTCGAGAGCAACAGCAGTCTCCTGAAAAGCATTATATCAAAGATTGATCCTGAAGGGAGCACAGATCGATTGGCTGCCATGGTGATGTGCTGCTGTTAAGGAGAGTGTTTCTAGGAATGACACCAGAGAAAACAGAAGCTGTGATTATTTGACACAAACCAGAAGCAACAGTAAATTTTGGTGCACGGGCAGGTTAGTGAGCTAAACTGCGCTCAAAATTAAAGCTGCATTGTTAAGGTCTTCAAATTTGAATGAAAGGTGCCTGTGAGGACCTACCTACTGTGTTGTGCCACCGATTGACTGCAAACAGCCTGCTGCAAGTGACGGTCACCACGGCAGGGATGGTCAGGTGGGGCAGCGTGTTGGCTGCCACATGCGTGACAGGGGAATTTGACGGGAACTTCAGCACCATGATGACATCCTGCTGCATCTGATCTTTAAACATGAGGGGGCTCTGTGGAAGGAAACACTGTTGAGTAGAAAGGAGAAGAGAGCAGAAGAAAACAGAAGGGATAACACAATTAGTGAGGAGGTCTGAGGGAAAACAAGGTTAAAAAAGAGCAGGCAAGCAATGTGCACATACAGGGAAAACAACACTACCTGTGCATCTACTCTAGTGATGGAGGAGAGCAAGAGCAGAAGCTATTATTGGAACATTACATGAGGATAAGTAGAGAATAGGTATGGTAAGGGTTATCATTACAGGGCACAAAATGACCATTAGCATTAATTAGCGTTCAGTAAAATGTAAGATTATTCAGTAGTTAATATTCATAAAATATAGATATTTCTTAATGAGTTGATCAATTAATACATAATAAATAATAATTCTCTAAACTACAACAGTTGAAAACAGAAATTTTAAGAGTGAAAACTCTTAAGAGTAAAAACTCACAGATATTTTTCTTAATGAATTCCTCATATGAGATACAGCACTTTCAAACAAGACAATTTAATTCTATGTAAAGCACAGGCTTATTAGGGAGTCTGTAACCTAATAAGGTTATAATGACCTAAGCCTGTTTCATGATTCTACAAAAACCAAAATTGTTTGTACATGGACAAAGATAGTTATTGAGTACTGGTTTTAAGGATTCTTTTTCAGCCACTGTTATAACAAAATTAACTGTTTCTAAAAGATCAAATATTCCTTTCTGCTTCTCACCTTGAATTATTAAAAAATATATCATCCATATCTTAAGAATATAAAATAAATATTATCTAAATTTCACTTGTACACATTACCTAAAATAATACAACAACCATTTCCCGATCAGTTTCCACTTTTGCAGTGTACAACTAGGTAGAGTGATTTCCTTGTAGATAAATAAAATGACTGAAACTACTGCATGTGTTACTGTTGATTTACAAAGCTTAAAAGAAATATCTAGCTCTAAGCATTTTATCAAAGGCACTCAGGGGCACAGAGATCTGACGTTTTCAGTCTGGCTATTTCATACAATTTGTAGAAAGCACAGAGAAGAATGCGATGGAAATGAATTTTGGAGTTTGAATTGAAACTCAAAATATACGTTGCATTCTCCCAGGGGAATGGGTGGGAGGATTCCGGCATGATTTAACTCCAATACTTCATTTTTGTCAAATAGACATTTTTCATAAATCAGCCCCTAACAATGCATCCTTCAAAACAAAACAACACTCACTCTAAGGAAAGCCTGCAGTCATTCCCACCACTTGCGGAAACAAGAATGCAAGTATGTATTTATCAAGTTTATATTTAGTAAGATGGGGCCTTTTCATACAATATTAGAAAGGAAAATCCAGGACTATATGAAGCTAAAGCTAGTCACAGCTCCACCTTGCTCTGCTAGAGCCCTGTGATTTGCTGCTACCCAAAGTAAGTATGGCTGCACAGGCAATGGGGGGCATTAAGAGTGTTGCTTTAATGAGTACTTTATGACCTACAAGGGATCCCAAGGTTCAAAGGGAATGCATTCCCAGCCAGCAGTCGTGTCTCACCAGGTGCATGGCAGAGCTCCGAGGTGGATGGGGCTCAATGAGCAACTGCGATGGCGTCTGTCCAAAGTTCTGTATCTGCGCCTCCATGGCCTGCAGGCGAAGGAGAGGGACTGTCAGGAGCAATATGCATCAAGGAGAGAGGTCAACACACTCTATGACAATGCAGGCATATCCCAAGTCAGCCATGAAAAAAGTCCAGAAAATTCACCCGGTGCTCTCCTCCCAGGCTGCAGACTCATCCAAGTGTTAGTATTTTGTAGACAAGCTTTGCTTCTCCTTTCCAGCATGCTTCAGTTAACCAACTAACCATTCTCATCTCCAGTAACTGGCGTTACATGTGAAAATGTTAACCTGTGAGGACATGCAGGTCAGGTCTTGAGAGAGCTTTTGGGTTTTTTGTGCTAAAAAGAACATATATACCTTAATAAAGTCCTTTGTAAGGAGGAAAGTATGAGGATCTCTAATAAAATAAGCCTCTGGAATCTTAAATGGGGGGAAAGAAAAGAAAATTGAGAAATGAAATTTATGTATGAAATATAATAAAAACAAAATAAGTAATATTTCAACAATATTAGTAGGTGAAAACAAAAAAATGCCAGAAACAAATCTTGTCAGGCACATTAAGACTAATGCAGAAATCTTTCCAATTTGCATACATTCACTGAATATTTATTTCATCCTTAATTTTATTGAATTTTTTCATGGGTTTTCAGGTTTCAGGGGTTAGAAATGAAAACTTAGCAATTTAAATGCATTCTTAATTCAAGTCTAATTTCAGAATACAGCACATATACTGAAATGCTTCTGCTACTCAGTTAATTCAATCAAAAATATAGCTAAGATATATTCTTAAAAACTTTGGCAAAAAATTGTTACTTGTAGAAACAATTCTGTTAGCGAATACTGCTTGTTTTTCAGACAGGCATTATTTTATTTGACCTTGTAAAATTGAGAATAAAGCGTTCATAGAAAATGAAACTGTCATATTTTGAAATGCACAGTGCATTATGTACCTATACATACTGTACTCTGAACTACTGACCCTTAATATTTTTCTTCTGAGCTTTATGAATTTTTCATCGGCTACATAGAATTAACATGAAAACCCACCAAAAACATTACTGTCTTGGTAAATTTTGTTATTTCTTTCCCACATAAAATGGTAAGAAGCACAATAAATACTTCAGGATACAGAAGAATCCTTTTAACGTACATGTTTGGTCATTCTTACAAATCAATTTGTGTTTTTCTTCACAGCATAGATATAAGAACAGATGTCAAAGAGAGATTTCCTAACAGGTCACTGATGTCTACCACTCTTAATGCCCTAGACTGACAGGTATATAATGGAATACCACAAACAAACATTTGCTGAAAAAGAAACTTAATGCAAAGCCCAGTCAAGCAGCTGAAGGACTTTCAATAGATTGCAGCCCCAGCACATTTGATGCTGTAATTATCCCGGTACAGGTGATTTCTGGTTTGTTGACTAATTCAGAGTGAACTTCAGCCTCCAAGGCACAGACTGTTTCTTGGGAACTGGTGAGCATCTCAGGTTTTATTAACATCATTTAATGATGAATTAATTTAAAATCACAGATGAATTTTATACAAAACCAAAACATTTGTGTGGGCATATGTGTATATATATGTGTATGTCCATACAGCAGCTATCTATATGTACCATACAAACAGTATCTCTCTATACACTGTAAATACCTTCAGTCATGCAGACATTTTTTTATACAGGAATACAAAATTCACTTCAAGTCACATAAAAACAGTATTTTCTATTACATTCAGTACTTCAGAACTGACTTGCCAGGTGAGAAGAAGGGAAAGGAACTATATTTGTTTGTGAACTTCATTTTCAAAATTACAAATACTAATATTAACAACATCGGTATATATCAGTGTGATATATACTTCCACACATATCTGTCAATGTATTTTCAGAAAAGGAATTTCCATTTTTTTTGAGTTTTTTCCAAATAATTATCAAGGTTAATTTAATTCTAATTTTTAAAAAAATTCTGTGTTGAAATAAGAGTGTGAATTGTATTTGGCAGCAATATTGAAAAAACCCAGGTCTTCCTCTCCTACCCTTTACAGTGATCCCTTAAATGGTACTTATGTTCTCTGGCAGAAGCACTGAAATGAATTATTAATTTTTTTCAATGCAGTCCAGTTCTAATTTACACATTTACTTTCATGTTGTCCGGTCTTTGCAAATTCTGATTGTTTGGCTGTAAATTCCGCACAAATAAATTTTGCTGGCTTTCCCTCTCAGTTCAAGTAGATTTATGGAGGCAATAGAGGAGGAGAAAGAGAAGCAGAATACAATAACAAACTCACATGAATTTTTCAGGTTATGAGGAATGGATACTCAAAATATATGGTCAAAAACAGCTGTTATTTTACAGCTGGTAAATGCTCATATACTCTATGCTCCCATAATTTTAAAACATTTAAGTTAATATCAAGTCCTTTTGTAACCAGAAAAAATGCAGAATCAAGACCTTGATATTCAGGGAATATTGAATATTTTTGCTGGCCTGCATTTACAAGACAACTGCCTGTCCCCCACCCCACGGACAGTAATGCTATTCTTTTCAGTCAAAATACCGTTTGTAAAACTGACACCTCTTAGAAGCAATAAAGAAACTGAAGAATGTTTATTAAAAAATACCCACAACATTCAGCTACTGCACCGAGAGTATAGTCTGCACAACACCGCCGCTGTGCACAGCTGCCACTGGTATTGCTCTCTGGAGCTCTTAATACAAAGGACAGAAAAACCGTGTCAAAACTTAACACAGAAGATAAACATAGGCACACAGAGATAAAGTGACTGGCCCAAGGGTATTCCTAATGCTGCCTCCTATCAAATAACTTGACATAAAATGAAAAGCAGGTACAAAACAGATCTGTGAATAATAATGTAATACATTGATTTGTTTACAAGAGGACTCTGGTTGTATCTAAAATTAATCTGAAAACTGGTAAGTGTACACCACAGTTTTTCTTGAGCTGTAAATCATCAAACTTTAAATTTATTTAATGGTCTTAAACATTTCATTCTGATTAACCAATTCCTTTTCTCCCATCAGATCTTGAGTATTGTGTGTAAAGTGCTGCACCACTACCTGAGACACACATTCTAGCCAATTTAATACAAATTTTAATAAAATCAAGTTTATTCTCATTTCACCTTCAAATGGCCTTCATGCAGAAAAAACATAAACTTGGAATTCAGTGGCTGCCAGATTTAAAGCTTTCAAAACAGCAAAATGGCAATTATATTAGTTTTCTCTCTCTCAATAAGGTGTTGCAGAAAAGCTACTTAGTGAGCTGATTTGAGATTCCCTACTGTTTTTAATACACATAAAATGAGATTTGTACTCCAGACACTTCAGGGAGTATCTGTTAGGATATGATCATGTATTCAGAAAAATAAAATGGCTCTTAGCATATTATTTGATAATAATAGGTCAGAATGAGGAAAAAGTCTGCAAACTAGTTTAAAATTAGCTGATCTCACACAAGCTAATTTATGCACTCAAACAAAACACAACTTCATAGGAATTAATAATGGTAATTTAACAATAATATAAAGAAATATCTACTATACATTTGCATGCATTTTGGTCAAGAAATCAATATATCAAATAACTGAATCTTATGAATAATACAAGGATCAATATCTTCAATGTATTTTGCTCAAATAAAATAAATTATTGGTTTCCAATTTTTATGCTTAAAGGTAGACTGCACATTGACAAGGACACTGGGATGCTGCCCTGCACCCTGGAGGATGAGGCCTTACTGTCAGTCTCCCTTGGAATGAAGAGTTCGATACATCTGCTTTGCTCATTATGCAGTCTACTGAAGTATCTGGTAATAGTTCTTAATTCTGATTGAAATAAATACAAGTATGCTACTAAATAATTCAAGCACTCTGTTTCTTTAGGTGTAAGAATTCTAGTGGTCAAAGGCAATGCCTCCACCAGCAATAAGAGAAACAACAGAAACAGAACTGCTGAGCAAAAGTGGGAGAAAAGAGAAGAGAAAAGAGAAGAGAAGAGAAGAGAAGAGAAGAGAAGAGAAGAGAAGAGAAGAGAAGAGAAGAGAAGAGAAGAGAAGAGAAGAGAAGAGAAGAGAAGAGAAGAGAAGAGGAAGAGAATTCTTTTCAGTTAAAAGGGACCTACAATGATCACCCTGACCATCACCTGACTGCTGACCAAAAGCTGAAGCACGTTGTTAAGGTCATTGTTCAAAAGCCTCTTAAACACTGACAGGCTTGGGGCATCAAGCACGTCTCTAGAAGCCTGTTCCAGTGGTTGATCAACCTCTCAGTACAGAAATGCTTCCTATCGTCCTGTCTACACTTTCCCACATGCAGCTTTGAACCATTCACATGTTCTATCACTGCATACCATGGCGAAGCAGCCGTGTTCCTCTTGAGGAAGCCCTGCTAAATACATGTCCACAGCAGGGTTTTCCCACTGAGGGCTGCAGACCCCAACAGTGACTGAGCTCTGCCACCTGCACCCCTGGAACACTCAGCTTCTGTGGCTTGGGAGCCAGTTCTCACTCTCCAAAGCTGCTCTGCAGCTTGAATGAAAGCGTGGCAAATAGGGCTGGTTGGCATGTTCTTTTCAGAAGCACAGTCCTAATCTAAATGCAAATGCTGGAACTGACTCATCTGAAACATCACAGAAATTAGGGTTTTGTTTGCTTGCTGACATACCTTTGCAGAAAGGGTAAACCATAAAGCAGTTTATTTTTAACACATTTTTTCTCTAAAAACGTTCTTTAGAAATGCAGATCAAATCACCAAAGAAGATATTAACAGTCCATTTCATTTGCAAAATCCCCTTTGCTGAAAGAGATGCCTGGTGTTTACCTAACACAAGAAACATAAAAGCATGGGCACTTTTACTATAAATCATGAAGGGAAGAAAGAAATACCCAAAAAGCAGACTGCGCTACAGATATACAATACTTTTATTCTTATGTGAAGTACTCTTGTTTTTTTAATCTTCACTGATTACAATAAACAGTAAACTTTCTAAAATTTTTATTATTTGAGTTTCTCTATGTTTTTATTACTTTTTTTAAAACATATTCAGGCTTCTTACTACTAATTTGCATAATCCTGGTGTGTTTTATTCTTTGTTACCACATTGAGGTTTTTCTATAATCCATTTTCCCCTGTGCATGGGGGCTGAGTTCAATGAAGAGTGAAAATCTGCAGGCATTTGAGAAGTATGCACCGCAACAACAGTCATCCAACACTGTCTTTCCTGAAAGTTCACTTCATTTTTGCACCCAAGTAAACACAGGAATCCTTTATGTGCTCTCCCTCCTGTGCAGCCAGCACACTCAACAGCACCCAAGCACGGTCTTCTTCTGAGAAAATATGATTGACAGCCCTTTGGTGGGTAGCATAAACAGCTTGAAGTGTTTTTGTTTTGTACGAGGGGTGTGAGATATTGCTTTTTTCTTTGCATCTACAGATGTTAAGCAGCACCAATATCTTCAGGATTTTTGATAAGTTGATTAAGAGTATTGAATTCCATTTTATTACTGAATGTTTGGAGGAAAGAAGTGCTGTAGTTTAAACACAAGCAATGACTCAACTACTCTGGAGGCTTCAATACAGTCAGTTATTTAATCAGGATACTCAAGGGACTGAAAGATGGGCACTGAAATGGATTTTCTCCACAGGTCACTACTTTATTAATTTAACAATGGAGAAGGGGCATCCTTGAGCTCGTTCCCCTCACAGGAGGTATCTCATTGGATCCTGTGTGCAATTAAATGGCTCCCTAGGAGAACACCACCAGCTCAAAGCTGACCTTCAGCTTCCCGCCAGAGCTGTCCACCCCTGAACTTCTTCCTCATTCCCCTGTGAAAGGAGAGAGCACGATGAAAGAAATGCGAATGCAAAAGGTAAGATCTCCCATTTTCCTTACAGGCAAGAGTCACATCGGTGATCTTGTTTGTCTCAGGAAGCGCTGCCTATTACCTCTCACATTTACCTCATTAAGCTACTAATTGTGATACCTAGTTTTCCCCTCTCTCACCTTTATAGCTCTCTCATCCTTGTCCCTGGTACTCCAATATGCCTC
Source organism: Pomatostomus ruficeps (assembly GCA_013400735.1). NCBI lineage: Eukaryota > Metazoa > Chordata > Aves > Passeriformes > Timaliidae > Pomatostomus > Pomatostomus ruficeps. The sequence continues at coordinate 17,836 of VYZT01002675.1, forward strand.
TCATGACAAAAAAAAAATATTTTAAACACTCTGCCAGCTTAAGCAAGCCTGTGGTTAATGAACTGCAAGTGGGAAATAAATTCAATACCTCTCACAAATAAAAACAGAGCAGATGAAGCAAAAATACCATAAAGACGAATATCCTGCAGGCAGGACAGGTTTAGCTGAAAGTGTTCCTTACTCTCTCATGCATTCTCTCACTAGTAAAGTTCCCATGTTCCTGAGCACAAATGCTTCCATTCCCCTGAAAAACATGGAGAACTTCTTTAGGCTGGAAAGGGCTGATATCAAGGAATTAAGTGCTCCCCTCCCTTTCTAACTATACCAGAAGGAAAAAAAATCCTATCATTTTTCTCATTCTTGCCCCTTTCAACTCTGCTTGGAATAAAGTAGTTTAGCACTGATATAAGAAAATTCTCACATGAATTTACACTAAAACCTACAAAATTCTGTTCTACCCCTAAACAAAAAGCTTTGATTCCAAATTCCTCTGACAAGGTCTATGTTGTTATAGGGGCTTCCCAGGCCACACTGCTCATTTGATCACATTCTTTTTACAGCTCTGGTAATTTTTAAAAATGTGGGTCTTGCTCCCAGTCCATGACAAACAATTCCACTGCCTTTTTTTCCATGCTGTTTGCCTGTATACAAAGGTAAACAGGGAACATCCCTTTGTTTGTAGAGTCCATGTTGTGCAAAACTCTAAACATAGCCTGGAACTGAAGAAAGAAATATAGTTATGTATAATTTTGTTTACAAATATATGCAAATTTTTTTTTTTTTGCTCTTTTCTGTGGTCTAGCCTAGACTTGGGTGTTTCAGCTGGACTTTACCTACAACAATCATCTAATCTAACTGCCTGACCACTTCAGGGCTGACCAAAAGAAAAAGAATGTTATTAAGGGCATCATACAAATGCCTCTTAAACACTGAGAGGCTTCAGACATTGGCCACCTCTCTTGGAAGTCTGTTCTAGTGGTTGACCACACACTCGGTAAAGAAAAGCTTCCTAATATTGAGTATAAACTTCCCCAAGCACAGCTTTGAACCAGTTTCATGTGTCCCTGAATATCAGAGGGAGGAGTTCAGCATCTCCCTCTCCATTCCCCCTCCTCAGGTAGTTTTAGAAAGTAATGAGGTCACCCATCACATAAAGAACATTTTATTTTTTCCATTTCATGCCATTGTTGTCTTCAGTTGAACTGTTGTATTTCTTACATTCATATTTGTAATTATTTCTGTCCCATAAAGATTGATAACATTTACTGAAACTCATGCTCATTGATGTTATGCCAAATGAAATAATTGCTCTGTCATCATTCTTCCAGATCTGTATTAAGTTTATAAAACAAAACGTTGCTTTCTTTGATCATTAAGTTACTGAGTACAAAGATTAGAAAATATTTTACTGCTAAATTACTTTTGTAAGAGATATAAAAGCATGCTGCAATAATTCATCAAATATTTAACTTAATGACATAAATAGTTAAGGTTTTGAAACCTGGGCAAGAAGGATCTTTTCTTTTTAGATAACTGAGAATTGCCCTTAAATAATTTTCTGATTGGTACCTAATGAGTAACCTCGGAAACGAGGATTCCTCTCAATTTAACAAACAATTTCATCTTTTCCAAAGGCATTTAGTAATTTCTTTAAAAACAAAAATTTTTGTTGTTATTTTTGGATTATAAATATTTTAAGTGACTGTCTGAAATAATTTCTCATCATCTAAACTCTACCTAGATTAAGGAAACACTTCCATATCCTCTTCATTTTTCAGACACCAACCCTGATGGTCAGATTCAAAGGTTAAATGGGCAAAAGCTCTATGTGATTTGTTGGGTGAGGGGCCAGTCTAGATGATCTTTCCCATCTGGTGTTTAGGCCTACAGAACAAACTTCTCTTTGACATCTTGACTCCACAATGCAAGTTACTAAAAAGTACACCTGTGTTGTGGTGTGCTATGATCAAGTTTTGGTTTCTACCATGGTCAGGCACTGCCATCTCCCCGCTTCCCTCCACGGTATTTGGTTTCTCCCCCTGGAAGGTTCTGTATTCCCCAATCTGCTGCCAGCCTGCAAATTCAAACCCCACGCCCCTACACCACAGGGTGTTTTGTATCCTACCCCACCCACTCGCCAAGAGTAATATGTAATTGTGAAATGCCTTGTCGTGCTTCCCAGCACGAACCCCGTACCCGAATGAACCACCCTGGGCAGTCCCTCCACCTCGTCTCTCCTTCCTTGGCGTGCCTGTTCCACCGGTGGATTAGGCGAACCCCTGCTGGACCTTCGCCAGTCCTCCTGCACCTGGAGCAGCCCGGCCAGCCCCTGAAACCACGGGCGGGTGCCCGGTACCTTAGCTGGTGGTACCGCAGCACACCTGCAACATGGAATTTTCCTTTTAATACCACTCTGTGGTCCACCTCTGTAGGACGGTAATCAAAGCATTACAACACACAAAATTGCAGATGTGTCCTAGTTTGTATTTGCAAGCCAAGCCAAACCAAACCAAACCAAACCAAACCAAACCAAACCAAACCAGCTCCATTTCCTCAATGTGACTCGTATTGTATAACTCCTGTTACTAAGAAAATGTCCTCACTCTTAGGCCTTAGCAAGATCTGACTCTGAACATCATGTCCTAGTCTGGCCAAACTGTCGCTTTCTTCTTGAGTTTGTGTTGCTGGTTTAAAGTTTCAGGAAATTCAAGCTCTTTTTCTTACTAAAACTCCTTTAGAAGCTATTCTTGCCTGCATCTTTCTGTCTTCTTTTTTTAAAAAAATCTACCATTACAGTCTTAGCTTTTACATGTCTCTTGTCATTCCTACTCAGGAGTTTTTGCTTTTAAGCCAAGTGCTTTCATTATATCATCCTTTAACTAATTTATTTTTCTCTTTTGCATATGAAATACAAGCCAGGATGATGAAAACTTAATTTATGTTTTTAGGTCTTTGGGATGGTTGTTTGTTGGGTTTTTTTTAAAAAAGAGGAAACTTATGAAATACACACTGCTTTTTGAAAAGGCTCCTAGGATTCTAAGTGCACTACCTCCAATAATGCATTGTTATATCAAGGCTTGCCTAAAGTGCAGATAGATTTGTTACATTTTCTTGAGTAAGAAATAAAAAGTCTTCTGAATTTTCAAATACAGGTTTTCTTCTCACTGGAACCATTACAGATTTTCAAAGTTTACAAAAGTAAAAGAATTTTTAAAAAATAAAAAAAGAGAACTGTCATTATCATCTAGTTGGCAGTCACTAAAATTTACAGGCATTTAAAAAAAAACCAAAAAACCACTGCTTCTCTCTGGGATGCTACAATTGTTTCCACATGTGAAAGGCAGTGTGTGACATCAAGAAAGACTGAAGTTCCAGCTGTGCCAGGCTAAGAATTGCCAGTAGTACTTTTCAATACACCATCAACTGCATTTAGAAGTCTGCTAAATTTTACAAGTCAAAAGTACATAAAATAAAGTCTCAGTTTTTGTTTAGAAATGCCTAACTAGATTTTACTATACAGTATCTCAATGCATTCACTAGTCAAAAAATAAATTCCAAAGGTCAAGACTAAAAAAATCCCATAAAATTTTGGGAAGGCTGCAAACAATTTCTCTTCATTAACCATACCAAGAGCTATCTGTTCCTATGGTAATTCCCTCATTTCTATAATTATGGCTCCTAATGACTGCCTTTCTAACCCTTTTTCTTCCTCCTCCTCTTAAAAAAAAAAAAAAAGCTCCAAGTATCTACTCTCCTTTTCCTCTCATTGTTGTTCATTTGTCTTTAATGCTCCTTCAAGAAGACAGGAGCTGTGTAAATGCCCACCTTCCCATGCAATTCCATTTCCCCTTTTTCATTCCTGATTATTATTTAATTTTAGACAGAGAAGCTGCTCACCCTGATATGTCCAGTTAAAAACTACAGCACATGCAAGGTTTTATTCTGGACAAAACTTGATCCCGCTTTTGGTTTTTCTAATATTTAAAAAGAATTTCAAAAATATCTTAAACTCACACATCATTGATCCCTCATCATTTATACTAACCAGAATGCTGAGCTGAAAGCAGAACCTAGTTATTCTGTGGAAATGAAGACAATGGTATTACACATTTATAGTCTTACAATAATAAAGCTCCAGATGCTGTGCAGGAGTAAAGATGCTACAAAAGAGAGAAGATATTTGTGGAAAATTTCTTGTTACTTTCTTCTCCACTGAGGCAGAAAAAAGAAATTTCTACCATTCATGAAGATCTCCTGGGGGAAAAAGACATGAAGCAAATTCCATTCTGGACAAAACAGCAAAACTGAGCATCTCTGTCCTTATTCCACAGCCTGATCTGGAAAGAAGTAGTCAGCCTGACCTCACAGCTCTCAACACGCCCATGCAGCAAGTGAAAAAAACAGTTGTATTTTTAAGGAAACATTGGACTTGAGTATTTCTGAAGGATCCCTGACTTTCAAGAGGGACGACTATTTCATGAGCCATGAATAGTCACAGAAGCAGAAAGAGCTTGGCTTGCAGCTTTCCACACAGCTGCTAGAAAAAAAGGAAAAACTAACCAGGATGAGAATAAAATACAAATACCCTAGACTTGCTAAGTGCTTGGGGAATAATTGGGATTGAAGCCAAGGAAGTAGTACTGGGCTACTTCCCATGGTTTCCAGAGATGCTTATGTCATCCAAATAGTGCACTGCCTCTTACACACTGCAAAATTTTACTCTGTGCAGATAGAAGAGAAAGGTTTTTCGTGACCTCATTAATAGGTTTAATACTATTAATTAGCTGTCCTCATCTTTGGTTTTGTTTAAGACACGGTATGTTTTTAATTGTCATTTTTAGTAGCACAGAGTCCTTCTCAGTATAGGCATCCTATTCATAAAAAGACAACAGTAATACCAATAGGAGTTTTTTACCGAAACTTTGAAAGTTCATCCATTTTTTTCTAATTAATATTTTTTTTGCGACTAAGAGCTTTCACAGTGCATGCTTACAGATGGTTTTAACTATGCTTTTTGTTTTAAAAGCTAAATTGTGAGCCTTAAAAATTAACAAGTAAACCTTTAAAAAGAAACAAAAAATGCATGTAAAGTTTCTGCAATGACAAGTCTAGTTTGGGAGGTAATGATTTTTTAAAGAATAAAAATACTTCAATGCTTCTACCTCTTCCATGATTTTTCCATCCATCAACTGAGTTTATCCTTTTTATAAGAAAAAGCCTCAGGTTTTTCCTTACCCTTCCACTTCAGTTACATTTCCCTCCTCTATACTGTCCTCTTTTCATCTTAGGAAATACACATACATTTGCATTCTGTTCTGTAAAACTCCTAGACAGTTATACATTCTGGGTAACATCCTGACAAAATTGGCAATACAAGAAATAAAAAAAGGACTGTGAATATTTAGGACAATGTTTAATTTCTGTGACCTGGTGTCAATTACCTGCAACTGAGTTTGGTTGTAGGAACTGTAGCAAACTATGCTTTCTGGGTAACAATCTATACATGGTAGATACTCAAGACACCTACTGTCCCCAAATTTTAAACCCATTGACTTTGGCCTACTTAACTCACCAAAAGGTCAACAACTCAGATAGGGTCTTAAATAATGAAGAACTCCAAAGACCTGGCTGTGTGGAAAAATTTCCATCCATAATATATAAATTAAAAACAAACAAACAAATAACAAAAAACCCCCAACAAAACCAAAATAAAATTCTACAATAATTTTTTAGAAATTAAAATTTTATAAATATAATTCTGAATTAAAACAAACAGAAAAAGGCACAGTAACATAGAATGGAAGTTAATGTAATCAAGGGAGGCACAGATTAATGCAGTTACTTACAAAGCAGTTGTGTTCGTGTTGAGCTTACAGCTATCACCATAACAAAACATAACAGAATAAAAGATAGAGGTGAAAAAGTCACATTTTTTTCCATCTTCCCACATTGTACATTCTTCCTAACAATACATTTTCACAGTGTTTGCTCATTCTAATTTGAGATTACCCATTTAATGAAGGTTCTACAATTGCTCTTATGAGATGTGTACAGTCAGATTATAGCCTATAAACCTTTGGAAACTTCTGCCATTACGTCTAAACTTTCATGTCTGAATTTGACCCTATAAGTGATAGTTAATCTGGCATCAGACCTAACAATATCCCTATCCCTGTATCGGTTGGTATGAGCAGCTCTCCATATTCCTGCCTTTCTGCCACACATCTGCTTTGACTGTTATTTTCTGTCAAGCTCTTGAAATCCTGTTCCTAAATCAGTCTTTTCTGTCCTCTCATCAGTAGGATGCTGTTCCTGGAACTCTCTGGGATCTTTTCCCTGACCTGAGATCTTTCTGGTAAACCAACATAGAGAATAACACACCATGCTCATGAGGAAGTTCGATCAAAACATGAAAGAAAGGGGCTCTATTAGCGACTGTTCATATCCTACGGCAATTTGGCCAGTAGGTGACCAGAATTCGGATAATCATAAGCAGGTAGTCTTTTGAACTGCTGGGACACTGACATCTTTTATGTAGAAGGAAATAAATGAAGGTATAAGATTAAGTCTAGAGAATGTAATTGTTGTAGAAAATAAATGTTATTAATACCTCAAATAATTAGTAACCTTTGCTGCCAAAAGAATGACCTACACATGTTTCAGAAAGCCATTATGCAGAAAATACATATCATATTTATTTCTACTTATTTTTACAATTAAGAACTTCCCCTGCAGGAAAACACAAAAGAAAATGAGGAAAACAGGGAAGCAAACAGCAGAACAGGCCTTCTGAAAGCTGGGCAGTATTAAAAAAGGAAAGGGTACTTAATCATCAAAGAATGCATTTTAGCTGTGATGTTTTTTCTTCTGGTTTATTATTGAAATAAAACATGATGTCTGAAGACATTTTTAATGCTTGGAAAACAGAACAGGCTCAGTAAACCACTGTATCTAGCATGTGTATTTTGTTCTTGTTTTATAAACATAAAACTATACAAAATTAAAAGTGTGACACCATGTTCTGCTTTGACAATAAAAAAATTGCAAAACACTTGAATAAAATCTTCTCTTGTTAATGAAATAAAATTAAGTAAGAATGTGGCAATATAACATTAGTGGTTTTCATTTTTCATCTGAACAGAAAGTAAGTGCAGGCTTGTCTCTTTACTCTCAGCTTCATCTTCATCACAAATCATGTCTTCTTCCCACCTTGAGAAGGTGCACTGAGATTTTGAAAGCCCATACTCTTTACTACAAATTGTGCTTATGATAAGGCTCCAGCCATCTGCCAACCTTCAATTTATCCACTGCAGGACATAAGATCTATTTCAGAGAACAGGCATATCTTCAAAACTCACAACTGAAAGAGGACTGATGGGGAAGTGGGTAAAATGTACATACTGAAAGGTGTCACATATAGTATTCATCAGGCTTCAGTGTATATTAGAATTTCAGATTTGGAACAAGGTTATACTGTTACATTTAAAATAAATGTTCTCAGTTATTTGCAGGGTTTAGTTTATAAAGAAATAATTCTGTTTGGATTATTTCCCAGGATACATTCTTCAAAACTTCACTTTGTTCTTGACATAAATTGAAGACAATAATATAGATATACTGTATACAGGCTTCAAAATGGCATTAAAGAGGCACATTATCAATATGTTTAAAACATTTAGAAAGCTCAGCTTTGCATCTTTCTAAGTGAATGACTAGATACTTAGACTGAGTAATATCTGTTCCAATACACTACTGTGTGGAAAATGTTTTGAATAATGGTTAATTTATGCTGAGGTTATGACAGCATAATACAACTGAAATCTGTGCTAATAGGAAAAAAGAAGCCCCTTCCAGCTATTTCTGCTACAATCAGCTGCAGTAATTTTCACCCCATCTCTCTCTCTTGCATAAAATATTACTTTAAGTGTATGTGAAAATGCTTGTTGCTAATTTTAAAAATCAATAATTGGTACCTGTCATCCATATGGAGAAAAACAAAAAAACCCCCAGACAATAAAGAAGAAATTTTCATGCACAAGACCTATATTTTATATATTTCTGCAATAAAAGAGAGCAATTGTGGTTAATGTTCTTTTCATATCGGCAAAACATTAAACTCAGTTTGGGTACGTCTCCAGGGTTTGAAATGCACATGAAGTTTCTAATGTAGATGAGAATGGGCCAAACAATTTATTCCAAATAATGCTTCAAGTAGGTTGAAGTATTAGAAGATATTTTTCTGGAATATGGGTTATTTACAAATTCACTGCAGTATTCCTTTGATGAATGAATGATCTGAAATATTTAATAAATAGGCTGATTCAAGTCTCATCAGCTTAATAAGTTACCATCAGCTCTTATGTTTGAACATTCAGCGTAAACCTGATGATGTACATTGAGTAGCGGTGCTTAGCTCTACCTGGATAATGAGCTTTTTAATCACAACTACAATAAATAATAAACAAATCTCAAACCCCCTAATATGCCATTTTGGACAAAAACCCCACCTGTGTGCCACAAACAAATGGCATTTGTTTTACTTTAAGAGACTGTGTCTTTTCTTGATTCTGAGAAGGTTCTGAATTCCCATAAACAAGTAACAGCATGATCCAGGAATGGTCATGAATTCAGATCATCATTCAGATTCTTTGAAATACTGACTACCTATCACCTTTAATACATTCATTAACCAGAGATATCATGATCAATCATTAACATAACTATGAATTATTGTTTTAAGCAATGGTAGAAGGATGTTTTTAAATTTGATTCCTATGGATCAGATTATGATTTCTGACTCCTTGTCATAAATGGCTTGTGTTACTTAGGGCAGGTCCTCCCCAAAAGTTATTTCATAGTTAAATTGGATGCATAGTTAAAATGTTTCAGTTATTCTGAAGCAAACACCTTCTGAAATCTCTTTCCTCTAACAACAAACAGATGAAAGTGCACACATTAGCATCCAAGTAGAAGTCTATACATTGGGTAATTACTGTGTGGTAACTGGCCTCATGAAATTTATTTAATTCCTTATTGAATATTGTGATTTAATATGTCTTTTCCTATATTCCGTATCTTCTGCAGGAATCTTTACCTACAGAAATAAACATCTTACTCTCAAAAAGTCCCTGTGTTTTGCTTCTTGATCTATAGAGAGTTATCATAACAAAATGTAGCAAATAAAAACTCTTGCTTTTCTATTTAGAGAATGATACTGAGCTCTGAAACTCACTGGAAAGACAAACGAATTATTATATTATACCCATAGATGTTCCCAGACTGAAACATTAAAAAAAAAAATTACTATTCTGTTGATAATCTCTTAATGCAACTGGGTTGCAACAAAACACACAGGCCAAAAATAGTATAAAATAATTAAGAGTTTTCTCCCCAAAACTAGTATAAATTTGGGAAAAAAAATCTTTGTTCTGTATGTCTAGGAAAAGCAGTACTTGGGAATGAAGGAGAAGTAGATTTCTTGAGAAAAATCAACAGAATGCAAGTACACATTTCTTGGAAAAGAACAGAGCTCTTAGCATATAGGAAAATAATTTCTACTTTGATGACAGCTTTTACTTGAATTCCTTAAATTAACTTTGAAAAACACAGATATTGATACTACATGCAGCTTCCAACTAATTTCACCATTATCCATATTCATGCTTAAACAGGACTGCTCCTAGAAAGGAAGCAAAGACCATCCCTTGTATGGAGGCAATTAAATACAAATGAACATATAAGTGGCCAGTGCTGTGGGTACAATTCAATCAAGCAGATCCATAGGGGTGGTTTTGATATTCTTGTCACATCAAAGAAACAGCTCCCAGAAGAATAAGATATTAACCAGTTAATAATGAAATCAGAATAAATAAGAATAAGTCAGAGAAAGGAAGAACAAGCATGTGGTGGCAAGGGCTGGCGCTACTTTGAAAGCGTTATATAGCGCTATTAGAATAGTGTGTTAATTTTTTCCTCATAAATTTGCCAGGTTCAGTCACCAGGGAAGGGCTAGCATTCCAGCTCCCTTTGTTAAAGATATATCTATCTTGCTGAGTCTTGACAGCCCTATCATGTCAGCCCTCTGTAGTAGCAAAAAGTGTTTCAGCAAGGAGGGGAAAAAAAAGAAAGGAGAAAAAAAAAGAAGTGAAAACTGATGTGATCTACTCTGCTTCCTGTGGGCATATTTCACTATAGCAGATCCAGAGGGATGCTTTGTTATTCCTGTCAGATCAAAGAAAGAGATAACAGAAGAAAATATAAGAGGAAAAATAGAACCCAGAAATGAGGGTAGCTGAAAAGCACTGCAAGACTACCACATCATTATGACTTTTCAAATTATTTAAATATGCTAAATATCAAGTCATCACCAAAGAAATAAATATTGCATAGGCCATATGCTCTGTTAGCTGCCAGGAAAACCATCCTACTAGGATTAGTTTATGGGCACAGCAACTACCTGACAAACACTAGCAATTTTAATCATTTTTCAATTTGCTGTGTGAGTTGCAAGTATGCTCAGGTATCTTGACAGGTGCTCGGAAAAAATATCTGAGCCCAGTAGGTTCACACTGCCTTGCTTTACTGCATCCTTGCAGTAATTCCTGCTGGACTGGGGAGATGTAAGCATATGGTGAAGATGCAACAGTCACAGGGAAGTCATTGTACTGTACTGCTAAACTGGATTTGCAGCTTAACACAAGGATGACACAAAGTTAGTCTCAAGACCAAAGCAAACCAAAAGCTGAAATGATTTTTCAAAGTATTTCTAATCACAAACAAGGTGAATGTCTAAAAGAGAAATAAACAGAAATCTGGCTATGATTTAAAAAAACCCAACAATCTAAAACCTCCAAATAGTACTTTTCTACAAGCAGATGTGCTTTCAGTACTACATATGATTAGCCTTTTATGCACTAAACTGGCTACTTAATTTTTTTGTTTCATCTACAAGGCATTAAATTAAGGTAGTCATAAATAAAAATCATTTATCTCGTCTGTTGCATTTTCTAATGACCAGTATGGCTGTGTTGTTTCCTTTCAGCCAAAGACTTTATATCATACAAGTTCCTAAAAAAAACCACATCTCGATGGATTTTTGAGTGCCCACATTTCCAGGCATCTGGGGAAGAAAGGGGCTCCTAAAATCTACAGACATTTAGAGAGAAACCAGGGGAGGAACTATATTTTACCAAACAAGTGGACCAGTAACAGCAGCGGACCAATAACATCAAAGCACTATAAATAGACCATATTTCCTATATTGTTCTTTATACATTAGCATTCTCTGCATCAATCCCCTGAAGTCAGCCAAGTCTGCCTAGTGGAAAGGATTTGGATTATGATGTAAACTAACAGTAAAGACAATTCCAAATAACATCTGATGTCCGATATAACTACTGTTTACATATTAAAAAGAGATACAGGCTTTGTACGAGGGATGTTCTGTCATGTTTCTCCACAGGAGAAGACTGTCATGGTAAAGTTCATTATCAATTACTGCCTTACAAGTACAAGCTGAGTTAAGCTGTCATAATTTTCTCAGCCAGAAATCCTGTGCTGTCAAAGAATGTCAATTTTTAATCTGACAAAAGGAAGAAAATTATCTGTTATCCTGACCTCTAATTTCTTGACATTTTAATGCTGTAATTGCTGTGGTTAGTGCTGCAAACATTATTCCACCTGTCAAGTAAGAACGAATCAATATCCTTAAGCTGTTCTTCAAGTTTTAGCTTCCACCTCACTGCTTTTACTTTAAAAAAGGCTGAAGTAAAAAAAAAAAAAAAAGAAAAAGAAAAATAATTTTGGGCCTGGAAAATGTTTATTTTGTCACAGATTTTTTTCTTCCTCACTACAATATGAAAATCATTTGTCAATATATGACTAAGAGAGCATTACAACTGATAGAACTGGAGAATTTACAAATTTCTAATCATAAATTATTGAAATAATGAAATTCAATTTTATACTTTTATTCAACGGGGCATGTAAATCAGGACTTTCAGGTTGCCCTTGTAACTACTTGAGATAACTTACCATGACCAAGTATTTTTGTGCTATCAGAAATTATAAAAGCGTTTGAAAAATCAAAATTAGGATGTTGAAATAAATCAGTTTATTTTACCCATTACAGGGGCAGATGTATGTGATTTCATAGACTGTAGTAATCTAAAACTTAATGCTACCCCAGTATTATGGTTTCTATCAGCGGGAATTTTCAATATGGAAGATGAAGAAAGAAAGACAGATAGAAAATCTTCCATTAAATAGATCTGCAAAGAACAATAACACAGGATGGCCATTTTTTCAATGTTAAACAGTAGAGATTGCTTGGAGAGCTCCCGAAGCATATGAGAAAGATGAAAGGAATGGCAGTGATCAGTTGCTCCACTGTTAAGTATTTTTTTTCTAGACAGATGACTACTGAAGTGACTTCTTTAACATTCTTCACAGAAAGCTAAGAACATATTTTTTAGTGGTTAAATGAGGTGCTCAAGCAAAGGGTGAAAGTGAAAGAGCCAAAGTATAGCATAAACAGGTCACAGGGCTCCACCTTTTAAAATTATGTCTTTCAATCAGCTCAGATCTAAATGGGAGGGTATTTTTTATTTGGAGACTTATTTCACTGGATAGATTCTGCTGGGAGTCAGTTCAATATGAAATTAGTTATGGCCACAGTTACTGCCATACTTGAGCCCACTGGCCTGATAATGGCTGCTGCCAATAAGGTTGTATTGATAGGCTTATTTTACAGCCCTTTATTGAGAACAGTCACCGTCTTCTGTGACACCGGACCACAATATTTTAGTTTATTTACAAAATAAACATCAGGAGCATTTGGATACTTAGAGATGCATTTTCCTGGATAACTGCAGAGTGCAATTAATTCTAAATTGCAGTGTTTCTAAATTAAAATGCCAGATACCACCACTTGCCACTGTAAAATATGATAAACAATTGTTACCAGTATTTTTAAAGGTGCTAGTGTTCTTATCCTTACATTTCTGTATTTACAAGGGGTCTTCAGAGGCTTTTAAAGTATCTTTTTTCTTTTAATTTATTTTCTGGAATATTTACCAAACACCAGAATAAAGTCAAACAAACCCAGACAAACACAAATCAAACAGCAACAAAAAAGCAAAAACTCCATCATATATACTTGTAACAGAAACATGACAAACAAATACGTGATCCTCTATATCACCAAGATGTCAAATGCTTTATTATTGGTCAGAGAATGTCTGCTAGTTTCATAAATAGAGCCCAGGAAAACAGAAAGCAGGTCTAAATCTATTTATATTTAAACATGCACTGTAAATTCTGATTAAATATTAATTAAAAGTATTTTTAACCTTCTCATGACAAACCAAAAATCAACAGTCCTGAGATCTCTTGGAGGAGAAAGCATACTATTTTTAAATGGATGCATACAACTTTATTATCTATGTATAACTAAAATAAGGAGGATTTATTTTTTTTCTAGTCATTTTGCCTTCTCATTGCTAACAATGAATTTTATTACAAATCTTACTTGTGGTAATGAAGATGAAGTTGTGCTTTTAGAAATTTATGTGGTGTAAATTGCCTACGAACTGTTATTAACTTAAAGGTCATGGGTTAGATGTACAAGTGAGCGAACAAAAACATCTCCATGAATTTTCTTAAATTTCTGATGAGAAGTTATGCATGTGAGTAGAGCCACAGGAGAGCTGAAGAGTCTCATCATGTCATAAGATGTCAAATAAGGTGCACAGACAGACAGATAGACCTCAATCCTACAAGCTGCCTTGTGGGAGAAGACCCTTAAAGTCAAGACATAGGAGTCTGCCCATGCAAATCAGGACCTTAAGCCATGCAAATCCCTTGTATTTGTGGTGCTTGACACCTGTTTTATAATTCAAAAAGCATTGCTTCTTCTTACCTCTAGCACAGCATGACTCTTCTCATGCTCAAAGTTTTAAATCCAGAAAACTATTACGTAGATGTCAACATTCAATATTTGAGGCAGGGGGAATCAAAGCAATTCAGGCTAGTCTTAAAACTAAGAAAATACTAATTGTTTAGAAAAACTAAACTTTGCAGTGCATGTAGAGAAAATCCAGTTCTAGGAGGTCTGGGGTCTGAATGGTTTTTTAGTTCTACTAAAAATCACCAAATGTAACAGAAGGCAGCAATGCACTGCTACAAAAAAAAAAAGAAGAAAAAAATGACAAAACTCAATAGTTAGTTAAATGAATGTTTTCTAGAATCTATTTATTTCTGAAATCTGTAGATGTCTGTCTCCAAGACTGGAAACAAACAAACAAACAAAACCCCATTGCCTGGCAATGGATATTATTACTGTTTTGCATACAGCAGATGGCAGCTATCTGGGGGAATGGAAGATTGTATGTAGAGCTTCATCACAGCAGTACTCATCTAGCAGCTGTTGCTTCTTCACACTTCTCACCAAATTTCAACTGTTTTAGCCAGCAAATGAATGGTACTAGAAAATCATCATTCAAATTAATAGGTACTAGAAAACTATCATAAAATTATTAGTCTTAGTAAAAACAAATACAGTCACTGGAACGAAATGTATCGGGACAACTAGAAATATTTTTTTAATTTACTGATTAATTTAAAACACTCACTTGTATATATTTGCAAATACATAAATATATATATATA
>VYZT01002676.1:0-88385 GCA_013400735.1 Pomatostomus ruficeps
TCTGCTCTGCTCTGCTCTGCTGGGACTGACAGAGCCAGGTCAGAGGCAAATAGAGAGCCCAGCATGGGCTGAGCCCCCAGCTCTGGCTGTGTCACAGCAGCAGCCCAAGGGCCACTGGAGGGGACTTGGCCAGACAGCATCCCTGAGTGCTGGAAAGTTCCCACCTGCTCTGGAAAAGGCTGGGAGCAGGAAAGCCTTTGGTCTGACTGTGGGCCACCATGCCAGAGGGTTCTGTGTCACCTGCTTTGTCACTGCTGTGTGACTGCTGTGTGACTGCCGTGCCATTGCTGTGTGACTGCTGTGTCACTGCTGTGTGACTGCTCTGTCATTACTGTGTCACTACTGTCACTGCTGTGTCACTGCTGTGTCACTGCTGTATCATTGCTGTCACTGCTGTGTCACTGCTATGTCACTGCCATGTCTTTGCTGTGTGACTGTTGTGTCATTGCTGCATTACTGCTGTGTCACTGCTGTGTCACTGCTGTGTCACCTTCTTTCAGCCCTGCTAAGGACAGGAATGCCGAGGTGTCCCCAGGTCCTGCTCAGGTGTCAGCTCTTGCCTGGCACAGGGTCACTCTGCAAAGGCCACCAAGCCGTGGTGACAGGCTGGGCACGGCTCCTGCCTCCCCCCCAGGGGTCTGTAGCAGGAGCGCTGCAGGCAGCTGTGCTGCAGGCAGTGCAGGTGTGCAGAGAACGGGGTGAGGAGCCTGTAGCACTCAGGGGGCTGGCAGGGGTGGGGATTTATGTGTGGTCTCTGCTACAGGGCCGAGCAGAACCGAAAAGCTGTGGCCTAAGGCTGCCTGGGGATGAGCAGGGTCCACTTTGGAGGAGCAGAGCGACTGCAGGTCTGCAGCCTCCGTGTACTTACAGCTTAGGCTGGGCAAGGGGGGATAAGGGGTGAATGTTGGGTCCCTTTTGTCCTTTCTAACTTCACTCCGGGAGATATTTTAAATTTCAGTGGGAATTCTTATTCTTAAAGCTCAGACTGTATTGTCCTTGAAAGCAGGTAGACCTAATTATGAGAGGCTTAGAGGGATGGTGAATAGATCATCTTTGCTTCTTGAGTTAATCTTGATATATAATACATGGCAAATATTGTCTTGTTTCTTTTAAAAACTGTCAGTGAGAGGAAATTCCAGAGATGGGAAATGCAATCTTTCAAAGGATTAAGAGAGAGCTAACTAACATGAACCAGATCATTAGCTTTGTATTTTCTGTTCCACCTTCTGATGCCCATATTTCACTCATGAGGATGAGTTGGAATGACTCCAGAAACTAAGTGGAAATTAATTCCTCAAAGGCTGATCTGAAAGTTAAGATGCATTTCAAAATCACTTGCTTTACAGATCCCATCCATTTGCCCCGAAGAAAGGAAAAAAATAATACTTTATGTAGCAACACAAAGTACAAGTTAGAATGAATGTGGGTGAGGCTCTGCAGGAGGCTAGGGGGGAGGCAGCCAGGAGGCAGGGCTGCTGTGAAATGGCACAGCAGCCATGGGGAAGGTGTTTAACGGCTCTGAAAGAGAGGCTGAAAGCAGAGCATTTCTTAAGGAAGCTGGGAGGACAATGTGAGGAGGATTGTACATGCTGTAATTTCCCCTGAAATTTTAAGGTATCAGAATCAGGCTTTTAAGGAGATCCCCTATATTATGAAGTCTACATTACAGAAAATTCAGAAAAAAAATCCAAGGTTTCATTTTACTTTCAACATTACGTTCTCTAATACAGATCATTTAAGAGGCTATTTTCAAATTGAGATTAACATTGATAAAATGTTAAAGTTCTTTTCTTCCTCTAAAGTATGATTTTTATGATACATAAATTGTAATCTTTCTAAAATAGTAAACCTATGGAAGAATCAATGACTGCAAGTTGAATTTTTTTGTGACAAAAATCTGCTTTGCAGAAGGTTCCACAGAGCTCTTTTGCAACTGGCTTTAACATAAGCAATTTCCATTGCAAACAAAAGAAGAGAGAGGAAATTAATTGGGTGTCCTACTCTGTTAAAAGATTCTCTTTTGAACCTATCTGAGCTCCAAATAAACACAGCAGAAGTGGGACAAAAGCAGGGCTGTTGTGAGATCCCTCTCTTGGCTCAGCCTCAAAGGATGTCCCTCATTTTAAGGCTGAGAAAGAAAGGCTAAAACACTGGTGCTTTGAGTTATGAATACCCTTCAGATCTCTGCTGAACTATGATATGAGACTAACGATGATAAATATTGTGAAAGTGATTAAAGCACAGTGGCATAGAAATGCATTTGTGTTTTTAATATTAGGTAATTAAGGTCCTTGCATTCTCCTGAGCTGTGAGTACAGATAGGTAAGAGGAGTCGCAGTGACATTGATACCTTCATTGCCAGAAGTGCTGAAAACCCTCCTCTGCCACTCTTTTCCATGTGCCGCCATCACATTCAGCACAGGGCAGCAGAACAGAGGCATAAATCATCTGGCTTCATATCTATCCTGCAGATGGGTTTGGAAGGGATTTCTCCTGGCATAGGATAGGGAAGGAAGAATCAAGTACTGCAAATAAGGCATGAATGATTTAATCCTGACACTTTGTACTGTGATTCATATTGCAAGTGAAAGCATGCCTTGGGGTAAATAAAATGCTGACTCTGCAGGAGGAAGTGTCAAAATCAGTGTGGATTTTAATAGCACTGGATGTTAGCGCTGACATTTCAGCGTGACTGACTTGGGAGATGAGGCACCACGTGCCAATTGAACAGGAAAATGCCCACTAAATCAGAGCTAAAGACTGAGTGGGAGTGACTGGTTCCTTCCTGCTTTGGGGAAGCCCCAGAGATCAAGGAGGCAAGCTGCCCAAACTCTCTGGAGAAATTCTTTGCTCCAGTGCAGAACTGAGGTTTCCAGAGCTGCTGTGTAAACTTCTTTCCTAAGGTTTAACCTCATTTGAAAAATAAACTGCAGTACCCAAGAAAAGGCTCCCCTTTTTTCTAGGCTTTCAAATGGGTTTTTTCATCCAGTTCAACCTATTTGCACTGACTTAAAGCAGTAATTGCTAATGATTCTTTTGGTTCAGTGTTATTCTGGACAAATTATGGCAATTATCTAGATCACAAATATATGTAACACTCTTTGGTACTTTCTGTAATTGCCCTTGAAGTTCAAGTGCCTGATGTTTAATATGGCCTATCCCATTAAGTATTGTTCCCAGTGAAGTCAATGGCAGAAGTCCCAGTGACCTCAGTGATGAAGGTTCACACCCTTAGATTTGGTTCATCTTAGTTCAGAGGGAGATTTTGTTTTCTTTTCATTCACTAGGTGGTAGCAGTGTACAAATTGTGTTGTGTGGGTTTAGGGGTTTTTTTTTCCTAGTTCTAATCAGACTTGCTTCAGGACCTTCCTTCAATTCCCAGCCTATCACTTCTGAGTCTTGCACTGGGTTCTTGAAGAGAAAGGAGACAAAAGGTTTTAAACACCCTTCTGAAGGGATGCCTAAATTTATGCCAGCCTGCAGATGTTTTCTTGTGATGGCAGAAGTCACACTGCATTGGAAGAGTGCAGCTGCTGCTGGTCAGAGAATGACATCAACAGCTGAGGCTAAGCTTAAACACTTTCATCCAGCCAATACATGCAAAAAAGGAGAGAGACATTAAATATCCACTAGTTCTGTGTCCCTTCCACCAGTTTTTACTGAATTCCCTGCAATGTGTCAGGCACTGTGATTAAATGAATGCCCATTATTATTGCAGTGAGTCCTGGGGAAGTCCCTGTGTTCAGCGAGGGACAATCGAGCTGACAACAGGCAAGAGGACTTGGGCTGCTAAACTCCGAATCTCGGCAGGGGTCTTGCTGAGTGTAATACATATTTTTCAGTAGTGGATGTGCAGATTAATGAGAAGCTGTCATTTGAAACAGATGTTGCTGTTTTGTTCACTTTTATCGTGCCTAATACACTGCACATTCTGGGATTAACCTCCTGATCTACATGCTGCTACATGAGCATTAACCATTTCTTGGGAGAGAGGAAGGAAGAATTTAAAAAGAAGAAAACGTGCAGGCTTTCTGCAGAAACAAGGGATTGCTTTCAGACAGCCAGGTATAACCTGTGATATTTCACTTCTGTCACTTCCATGCCCTGTTTTTCAGTGAGGATGCCAGTCCTGAGTGGTGCTCTCAGGGAGTTGGTGACAGCCAAATGTGTCACTGGAAGGGCTCCTTCCTGCCAGAGCTCCTCAGCATCTCTGCAGAGAGTCTGTGTCCCCCTGGCTCCTCATCTATCCCTGCCCACCCCTTCTATCTCAGTTTGCTCTCCTGCTCAGGATCCTCTGGGGACTGGGGTTTATTACAGTGATAGTTTTACCCAGAAACCAGCTCCAGAGAAGGTGCTGTGTTGTTGTGGATCATCCTTAGTTTGAGACCACAGCTTTGGGACCAGCCACACAGGGGGCTCCTCTCCAGGGTTGCCTAGTCCTGCCTCTCTGTGTCTGAACAGCCCTGGCCAAGCTGTCTCACCCAGGGCAGCAACCTGAAACCAGATCTGAGTTCTTTCAAAATGTGCAGCTCTGTATTTCATCCTAAATGCTCTACTGCAATAGATCAGGGATGGATGGATGATGGGAATTTGAAGGGTCTATCAGAGAGACATTTTTAGCCTAAAAATGCTTGATGCTAACTAAATAAGATGAAGATATTTATGCAGTGATAGATAATGGCCAGGAGTAGCAGAGATGTGATGAATGCCATCCTCCAGTGAGCAGCAAGAGCTGACTGGAGTTATCCAACATCTCTGTCTGATCCTAGTGGGATGCAGATAGGAGCCTTATCACCGACTGAAACAGAGTCCTGACTCAATCAGACAGCCTGACACTAGGATCACTTTGCAGAAGTTGCTCTATATAAAGCTTGCAGAAAATGTTATTTTCTGATAGTACAATGAAATAAATCCAGGGGACATTTGCAGGAGAGTTTTCAGAATTCCTCCAGGCGATGACTGTGGAAGAGACACTGTAATATAAGTACACTCTTGCTTTGTGCAAAGCATGGGGAGACAGGCAGAATTACCATCGATGGGAAAAAGAACACTCAGGTTTCATCAAGATGTTTAAATATCTGCTGTCATTTTGCCAATTTGAGGGGCTGAATGGCAGGAATATACTGGGTTTTGTATGTTCTTTTTGGCTGCAAATGAGATACTGAATTTTGAAATGCATATGAAATGCAAAAAAAAAAGGTTGTTGTAAATAGATGTCATACCTTAATGAACTGTCCATTTTCTAAGTCTTTGTGTATTACTTTGGGTAATATGAAACAATTTAATAGTCAGGGCCACAAAATAATCCTAAAATATGTGATAGAGATGGTGATAAGACAGTCAAGGTCAGACTTCCATTTTCTTTTGGTCCTTGTTATTTCATTATTGCTAATAAAACTTTCAGAGTGAGGGTCTCAGTCTAAAACTGCAGCAAGGAAATGATCCACACATGGAAAGTGACAAAATTTACCGGCTCATGTTGCAAGCATGTGACTGAGAGGAAAGCAGGGTCTGTGCTGAATCTGTGTCATCCTAATCCTACAGCTCTCACTTAGGAATTAATAAAATATACAAGGCTCTCTTGCAGCTCCATCCCTGCTGGCTGCTGCTCTGGTGATACATTGCAATAATATGCCAGAGATAATATTCCAGTAATAAATGATGGCAATATCCCATCAGATCCTCATCACTCCAGTGATGCACTGTGTCCATACATCAGCAGGCAATGGAGTTTAGGCATTAGTGGAAGAGGCAAATCTCATTGTACATGCTCTGAACACGGGATTTGAGATAATGCAGCACGTGGGTGCTGAGCAGGGGCTGCACATGGAATGTGCACTGCAGAAATGGGCTCATCTTACTCCCTGAACACCTAAACCCTAAAGGGAATGTGAGTGTGAAACCATCACAGAACAGGATCACACGAGCATCTAGGCTGAAGAAGACTCGTGAGGCCATGGAGTGATGGAACTGCTTGGGAATGAGCTCTCCAGGCTTTCACCATCCTGCACTGCCATGGGAGTGTGTTGGGTGATTGCCTCTTTGCAGTATTAACACAGCAAAGTGATGTGTAGGGTCCTGGCAGGATAGGTTGGGGTCAGGAGGCTTTCAGTGTAATTTGTGGCTGCTTCTCAGCCTGGCCCCAAGGCAGTGATCACTGCCAGAGGCTTCATAAAGTGTCCTGGGAGTGCCAACCAGCTCTTCTGCAATAATGGGGTGATATTACACCTGATATGTATGCAGATGGACAAGCAATTGGAGGGAAGAATCAGAGATATTTCTCATCCTTAAATATTCTTTATTTATTTAATTGGCATCTGTCTTCACAGGAAGCTTATACAGATGTAAGTCCTCACAGCAAGGACATTTTCTCTGAAGCCTTCTCAGATGACATAGTTCAGAGATAGCTCTCCAGTGAGATTCCCTGAAGAACTGATGCATCCCAGTTCCCAGACAGTGACGTGAGTTTGGGGAGTCGTGCTGAATCACCTGGCTACAAGCAGGTTTCAGCAGAAGGGAAGATTTTGCTTTGGAAAGCAAAGCAGCAATACCAGGAGGGTTAAGGGAAGAGACTCCATTTTGGTTAGCAAAGTGCAGTTTCAGATGTTCAGTTTTGATGACAACAGACCAGAGAATTAAGCTATGCACTCTAAAGATTTTTCTTAGCCTTTCTGATACTGAATTTCTCCAGAGGAATTCAGTACCCGCCAGCTCTGTGATCAATAAGTATGCTATTGATGGGAAGTGAGGGAAGGACTCATGGAATCATTAAAGGTCAGCTGATTTGTCCCTAAAGCTCATCTGCTCAGCATCTGTTTACATCCGAAGAGTCACAGACTGAGGCAGTGAAATTCACCCGGAAAGAGGTTGGATTTTGTGTGGCTGGCTCAAATTTGAGCCTAGCACTGAAGAATATTAATTTCTAGGGGCTGGTGTGAGTAGCTTGGGCTTGAGGAATCTGCTTCCAGTGCTCTTTGATGTAAAACAAGTAAGCTTGTGTTGTTTGAGCTCAAATAAAAAACCCAAGCCTAGAAAAGCATCACTCACAAAACTTGGAGCACTGCAGTTTCATCACCCAAAATGCTGCTACTGTAAATTTGGTTCAGCTACAAAGATTGCATCTTTTAGCACATTATAAACAAACTTTTCAGGAGTCTATTGTAAGAGTCAATGCCACATGCTGTAGAAAAAGCAATTAGAAGAAAAGAAAGCCAGGAGAGGTGAGATCTCCAAGCCGAATATACACATTGTAACCCTGCAGAGCATCCAGAGCCACGGGGACAAACTGCAGATCCTGCTGGGCTGGGAACATTTTGTCTGCTTTATTAACTTCCAGGAGTGATGGAGGAACTATAGCCGGAGATGGGAAAAATATCCACCTTTAATATGAATATTCCTAGTGATTAAATCTATCACAACCTTCATTGAGTTGTTCCTCTACTTGAAATATATGTCTGGAACATACAAAATTTAGGTTAGCTAAAGTTGAAGCAATTTGGGTTCTGATACAGATTTCCTTGTTCAGCAGAGGTTTCTGCTTCCTGGTGGCTTTTACCTTTCCAGTTATTTACTCTACAGCCAAGTTATTGTGTGCCTTTCTATTCTGTTTGACCTTTAGTCCACCTATTGATTTATTTTCTCTTAAACTTTCTCAGTCCATAGTTTTATTTTGTCAGCTGTACAGCAGTGTTTTACTGAAGCTCCAGTGTATTTATCTTCCTAAGTGAAGTGGGCTAATAATCTCTCCAAGATTACCTTGAGCAGATATATTTTCCATCCTTGATCAGCATTAACAGCGGCATGCACCTTACAGTCTCTGTTAATTGAATTAAAAATGAGCTTTTCCTTTGTTGTCCCACACTGAACTCAGCCTGCCAGGCTCTGGTATCTCAGCCACCTTGCCCATACTGTTTAATGAACTAACAAGGAGCTAGCATTTTTAAAGTTTTCTGGAATTCTCTCCTGTCCATGGGTTACTGAAAAATGAACATTACCTGCCAAAAAAATCTTGTCAGCCAGCTGTGTTAAAATTTCTCAATGCAAATTACCCAGAACTTCTGATTTAAGTATGTCTAACTACAGTAGCTGTTGATTAATATCCTCTTTAGTTACAGTAGGAATAGAAAGTGTATTACCATCATCATCTAACAAATATTTCATCCTTTCCTCCAAATACAGAACAGACATCTTTATTGATTTTTTTTTTTTTTGCATTGTTGCTAAATAAAAAAGAAGTATCTGTTGTTTCTGTTTGGGAACAGACCTATCGGTCTCTTTCAAGTGGGGTTTTTTCCACTGTAGAAATGTTTTGCAAAAACTGTTCCCTTATTAATGTTCTCAACGACACATTTTTTGTCTTTCTTGTCAATTATCTATCCTGTTTTACTATCGCATTTGTCTTTTTTGTCCTTATTGGTAAGGCTTACTTTTATGGCTGCACTCACTTCCTACTGCAGAGGTTTTTGATTTATTATGCTGAGCTTATTCTGTTGTGCTTTTACACAGACACAGCCTTCTTTCTCCTGTTAAAATAAGATATCCTTAAGTTGTTCTTACAAAGCTCTCATATTTTCTGCCTTATTTCCTTCTTTCAGTTGATCTTGCTCATAATGCTTTTTGGCTTTAAAAAAGCCAACTTTCTTAAGGCACCGCTGTGTTCTGTACTGGTTCAAAGTTCATTTTCCTTGCATATAGCAATATTAGTTGAATTATTACCACTCATAAGCCAATAATGAAGCCACGACCAGTACTTGGTGTAGGTATTTCCCCCTTTTTTCAAGACCACATCAAAGCTAGGCAAAAATTACTCATAAAACTGATTAATTCACTCCTAACACTGAAGTATTCCTTTCTGGGAAAGGTTCCTCATCTTTCCTATGGGAAAGACCTGGCTGCAGAGTGAAGCCAGGAGAAATGCCAGCCTCACCAGAGGAGTTTTATATCTCCCTGTGGGATATGGCAAATCACTCCAGCTGGGCCCAGGCACAAATTCCCCCCCCTCCTGCTTCCTCCATGGCAGGGTTCCCTGGCAGTCTCTGAAATGAGGACAGGCAGCTGTGAGGTGTCCTCTGCCAAGGCAAAGAACATTAACTCTCCTCTGATCACCATCTGAGGGGTCTGTAGGACCTAGCAAGGAATCATCCTCAGCCCATGGCTTCTGCCCCGAGGTGCCAAGGGAAAGCTCTCCCCAGTGAATTCTGCCCTGGGCTGGCTGCCTGTCTGTGCTAACATTGGAGGTAAAGGATCAGAGCTTGGCTTTTCAGAAAGCTGCATTTTGCATGTTTCTTTGCAGTTATCCACTCAGCTACTGGCCAAGAGCACAACCTGCTTTGAGGATCTGTGTTTGTGGGGAGCAGGTTTGGGGTCTCGCTCTTCCAAGGGAGAGAAGGAGCCGCTGTTCCCCATTTCTCCCTCTCCTTATGGCCCAGCATTATGCTTCCAAAACAACCCCCCTGCCCAGTCTGGGACCCTGGACTAAAATGTCTGCACCCTGTTTTCCTCCCTTGCACTTTGCTCATAGCTGCTGTAATTGGAGCTGGTTAATGTGCAGTGCCTTCGTTAGGCGGTTAACAGGTCCAATTAAGGCCGAGTTCAATATCTGTTCTGTTGCTTTGCAAGGGCAAAACTGGCTTACATCTTAACTGATTAGAGAGAAAAAAACCTTTCAGTAGGTCTTCAGTGCATCATCTCCCCTGTCTCTGGAAGTACTTGGATTTCCATGGGTGCCTTCAGCGGGTGAGCAGCAAGGCAAACACCAAGGGGCTGCTCAGCCCTTCACTGGGGGACCCCGAGTCCTGCCAGCCCCAGGTCACTCCACTAACCCCTCCCAGCCCTGCTGGGCTGACGGAACCCGGGCACCCTGACCCTGTGCTGGGGCTGCAGTGCTCCCTCGAGCTGCCCCAGCGTGCCCAGCTCTGCGCTTCCCTCTGGGTGATGCTGCCGGAGCTGCCGGGTCCCCACAGCGGGGTCCTGGTCTGCTCACTGGAACATCCCATCCCACCTAAAGTGTGGAGTCAGGCTGAGCATCCAAATATGTCAAAAATATTAACAAAGCCTCTCTATAGCTGCTCTTCCCTCTCTTCAGCCAAAAACGTCCCCTATTCTTTCTATTTTGGAGCTTAGGCTCTAGGCTTAAATAGTACATATACATGAACTTTCACCATGTGATTCTGTATTTTATAAAACCGTGGCAAAGAAAATATACTGATTGCTTGCCAGATTCCTCCCCCTCAGTCCTGCTCCTGACACTAGGAGCTTGCTGTAGAGCCAGGAATATTCCATCCCTACAGCTAGGCTTTGACAGGAGCTTGCTTTTGTGATTACAAGTGAGCCATAAAAGAAAAAATAGAACCAAAAAACCAGAAAGAGTTACAGCAAATTAATAAGTCTGTTTTGCTGAATATGTTATTTCTATTAAAATTTTAAAAGAGTTTTAAGTGACAGTAAATGTGGTCTTATTTTAGAATGGTTTCCATAACACTACACAACAGTTGCCAATGGCACTTATGCCTTGTCGTGCATACACACAGTTATTTAGCTGACAACAGTGTTTAAGCTATTAAACAAGATAATATTGCAACTGTTATGCAATGGTAAAGCTCTCACTTGAAAGACGTATTTGGGCTTTTTGGCTGAAAGTTGACTTTTTTCCATATTCATTTATATTTGCTTTATTAGAAATGTATAATTTAATGTAATATTCAAGGCCCTTAGGGTATACACTCAGTTACCTATAAAACATTCATGCACATTGAACACTTTTTTGGTGCCAGTTCCTGGCTTTGTACATCTGCTGTACAATACTGAGTATTCTAACTAACAACATGCCTTAATTGAGTTTAGGTGTTTGAGTCATTTATTTAAATTTAGTAGTGTGAATAATTTATTTCAATTTACATTTTAATTATTTTACCCACTTTTTTGGGAGTAACCTCATTTTCTAGCTTCTAAAAAAATAATCGGCATATGTTTACTGCAGCAACATTCACACTTACTAAATTCTCTGAGAAGTTTCATTCCAAACTGAGAAACAGTAATGAATTATTCATACCCCAGGCACTAGTTGGAGTTGAATTAGGATGTCCAGGTCTAAAAGGGACCTGGTCTTCTAGCACCCAACATTCCCTAAAGCTCCCTAAGGCTGCTATGGCAAGTTGGACTAAGCTGAATTTAAGTATGGTAAAATATGAATATTTCTGCAGTCAGAGTGGATCTAGATGTTTATTTTATTATTCTTCTATGTTATTATTTATTATCTGTAACTGACCAGTTTCTTGGGACACCATACATGGCATGGAGTTCCCTCTGCTCTATTCCCAAAGGCAGTGAAGGTCTGAGCCAGGCACTGCATTCCCAGCTGGAGCTCACTGCACTCAGGGGTCTCACGGGTGGGGAAATGGAACACCAGCATCTCATCTGGGGCACCCTCACATGTGTGCCCAGAGCTCCAGGGGGATTGTTTCTGAGTGCTGGGAGAACAGCAAGGAGTCCAAGCTCTAAGGCCTTACGTCCTCAGAAAGAAATGGGGAATGCGCTGGAAACCCGGAAACAATTCAGAGAGCATTATTTATCTATTTAGCTAATTGCTCATTCTCTGAAAAATCGGCTTGTTTTAAAGGTGGGCCTGATTATAGAGGGGCTTAAGATCTACAAACATACCCAACATCTGAACCCAGCTCTTACAGATCATCTCTCCCACTGGCATCTGTCTGTAGAGGTTTCAAAGTGTAAACAGGACAAACACGGTCTCCCTTGTGTAGTTTTATGACCAGAAAAAGATGTCTTCAACAAAGGGCAATGAAAACCACGCAGTATTAAACATGTGAGGAGTTTTTATTCAGTGGCTAAGTCAATTTGCCACCACTGCTGCATCTACACGTGCACCTGTGCCTCTCAGGTTGTCTCCTGTCTGATAATGATCTTTTCCAAGTACAATGCAAGCACAAGCAAAAATATATGTATTGTTTCCAGCCTGGATGTCTCTACTCCTTGGATTTCTGCACATAGCTACATTCATATTATTCAGCACTGTCCCTTTAGACTCCTGCATACCTTTACACACACACAAGAGTGCCCTGAGATGTTACAATCTCTTTTGCCTGTCAATCTATAGCTATATAAATGTTTCTCTAGGTAATAAATTTTACCACATTTTACTTTAAAGTGTAATTTTTTTCAAATTTGCTTTTACTTCTAAATATAGTCCATAATGGCCTGTCCATAAACGAGCACCTTGAGAATGGAAAGTGGAAAGCTGGAAATATTTTTAATAATAAAAATCTTTAACTACAACAAATTACATGCATATCTTTGTTTTGAATATCAATGGAGATGCTACTCAAAATAAGCCTTTTTTTTCCAGCTGTAAAAACCCCTTCAGCTGAGCGGAAGTTGAGTGCAGAGGGCTCTGCAGGGGAGCAGTGACCCAGGGAGTTGTGATGCAGATGTGGTGACAATAATTTCAGCCAAGACCATGGGCTGGAGCTTTCCAGAGCTGAACCCATGGTCTGCAGCAGCAACCAGCGAGGGGTCAGTGTTGCTGGCAGCTGTGCCACGGGGCACTCCCTGCTCAGCAGGAAGCTGTGCCACAGGGAATGTCCCTGCTGACCGGACAGCTGTACCACAGGGCACTCCCTGCTCACCGGGCAGCTGTACCACAGGGCACTCCCTGCTCACCAGGCAACTGTGTCACAGGGCACCCCCTACTGACCAGGCAGCTGTGCCACAGGGGACACAGAATTCCCAATGAGCTTGGCAGTTGTCTGCTGGGGTGGCTCTGCCAGGAGGTGCTGGGGTGCAGTGGGTGCTCAGGTGTGAGGTGTTGGTGCTGGGGTGCAGTGGGTGCTCGGGCTGTGAATTGTTGGGGTGCAGTGGGTGCTCAGGTGTGAGGNCCCCTACTGACCAGGCAGCTGTGCCACAGGGGACACAGAATTCCCAATGAGCTTGGCAGTTGTCTGCTGGGGTGGCTCTGCCAGGAGGTGCTGGGGTGCAGTGGGTGCTCAGGTGTGAGGTGTTGGTGCTGGGGTGCAGTGGGTGCTCGGGCTGTGAATTGTTGGGGTGCAGTGGGTGCTCAGGTGTGAGGTGTTGGTGTTGGGGTGCAGTGGGTGATCGGGCTGTGAGGTGTTGGTGCTGGGGTGCAGTGGGGGCTCGGGCTGTGAATTGTTGGGGTGCAGTGGGTGCTCGGGTGTGAGGTGTTGGTGTTGGGGTGCAGTGGGAGAGCAGGCTGTGAGGTGGTGGTGCTGGGGTGCAGTGGGTGCTCGGGCTGTGAATTGTTGGGGTGCAGTGGGTGCTCAGGTGTGAGGTGTTGGTGTTGGGGTGCAGTGGGAGATCGGGCTGTGAGGTGTTGGTGCTGGGGGGCAGTGGGTGCTCGGGCTGTGAATTGTTAGGGTGCAGTGGGTGCTCAGGTGCTAGGGTGCAGTGGGTGCTCAGTCTCTGAGGTGTTGGTGTTGGGGTGCAGTGGGTGCTCAGGCTGTGAGGTGTGGGGGTGGAGTGGGTGCTCAGGTGTTGGGGTGCAGTGGTGCTGGGGCTGTTTCCCCTGCCTCACAGCCTGCAGATTCCAGCTGCAGGAAGGAGCTGATGAGTTCAACAGACGGTTAAAGACCTTGTTGAACTAGAGCCATCCCCCATGGCTGCACTTGGGGAGATAATTCCGGGAATGGTTATGAGGAGCACAAGGCTCCTGAAGAGCTCTTGTGGAGTGAGGTGTCCCAGAGCCACATGTGGGGACAGGGCCAGGCTGAATGGGGAGCCCTGGCCGGGGCTGGGGTGCAGCTGCCCCAGGCACAGGGACCCAGGGAGGGCACTGCATGTGCCAGGAGTACAGGGCTGGCTTGGAACCCCTAAGCACGGAGCAGGAGCATCACAGCAGGAAAGGAGCCACAGGGACCACGAGCTGCTGCAGATCCATGGCATTACAAAATCTCCCCCCAGCCTATTCTCACTGACACAGGTGGTTTTCTCATTCAGACCCTTACAAACCCTGTCCTAAAACACAAGAGATTTTGTAGCAATGCTGGTGTGCAGTAAAAAGCTACTGGCAAGCTGTGGTGAACATGCAATACACACAGCTTACTGTGTTACAAACCTGCATGTGGCCTGGAAGCAATCAAATAATTTTTGGACAACATGACCTCTATTTTGAAGGTCATGAGTAGAAGACCTTCCTAAAAGCTAGAGAGAATATAAGCGAGAGGTGGAAACCCAGCATCGGTTGTTGGAAAAAAGAAGAAGAAAAAGAAACCCTTTTTGTTTCACACAATATATTTATAATTTATTTAAAAATGGTTCAAATTTTTAGGTATTTTGAGGGCAGCTTGGAGACTAATAGGTCTTTGTCCCATTGCACTCACTATCCAATACTGCACATATGCAATAAATTTGCAAGAGGGGAGATTGAGAGTGATGGACATAACTGAAAACAGTTTTGGCCTTGTTTGGCTGTGAAAGGCTTTTCAAGGGCAGATTTATTTGAGAAAGGGACTTACTTGATGGCTCCAAACCTACCCCCTCTCCTTACCTTTGTGCTGGAGGCACAGTGGATATGCTGGCAGAAGTCTCATGCCATACTTTCCCCCTAAGCCTCCACTGCTGGAAACAGGATATTAAATGCTTGGCAATAAAGCAGTTTCTGCTTGTTGTTCAGTAACCTTGTAGCCTTCAGCTCTGCTCGAAAATCTTACAGGAGCCGAGTACCCATGCAGGAATCAATGATTTGTATCAGGGAGGTAGGAGGATATTAAAGATACACCGGAGGAAACAAAAAAAAAAGAGGCTAACCTTGGCGCAGCCAAATGGGTAGAGACCCATCGGTTCAACTCCAACCCCTCATTACCCGTCCCTTCCCATTGCTGAATTTAATCGTACATGATTCCTGCCAGCCCCTCCTCTGGCACTGCAGGCTGGCTTTTATCTTGATGAGTGGTTTCTGTGCTCAGGCTCTGCTGGGCAGGAGCTGAGGCTGGGGAGGGACAGGAGGCAGGTGGGGAAGGGCGCTGCTGCTCCATCGGGCTCTGCTGGCCCTCGGGCACCTCTGGGCCATGGGAGGGTTTCCAGGCACTGCTAGAGCCGAGGAAGGCAGATGTTTCTTCCCACACCTCTGCTATCAGTCCACCCCCTCACTGAGGGCTGGGTGCTCCCTGGTAGCCCTCCCTGTGCTGCCCAGGAGGACCTGATCCCGACGGAAGAGAGGGAGGCAGCAGGTGAGGGGCAGGAGTGAGGCCAGCTGAGTGCTGAGCTGCAGGGGAAGGGCTCTGCAGGACTCTCAGTGCTACTGGGGGTGCTGGACAGGGGCCCACCACTGGTGGGGCTTGGCAGGGCTTGGGACTCCTCCCCTCTGGCTCAGCCACTTCTAATGGTCCTCCCCTGCCTCCTCTATTCCTTCCTCATCTTTTAATAAAAAATGGCCAGGCTTTTGTTAAACCTGTGATACCCAGAGAGCTGTCCCTGCAGAAGGAGCTCTGCCCCTTGGCCTCTGCTTTTCATGGAGTGGTCAAAGCTGCAGTGCAGACTGGATGCTGGCCAGTTAGCTCTCATTGTCCATAACATCCCAGTGGGCCTGGGGATCAATCCTCACACAGACTGAACAATCCTCCTGTCCAGGGGCACAGTTTTCTGTAGCTCCTCCTGAGCTGACTGAGCCTACTCACACAGGGACTGTCCTTTGAGCAGCCAGGTGAGGTTGGGACTTGGATGCCTGGAGGGTCTGTCAGGGATATTTGGCAAGTGAGGAAGCCCAGGTTGTGAGCACAGGAATCAAAATGCATTTCAAAGTTCCCAAAGTTCCCTGTGAAGAAGGAGACAGTCGGGTTTGGAGTGCCAGGCATGCCTGGTGCAGCTGCTCGGGCAGAGGGAGAGCAGTGGGGCTCAGGCCATGGACATTGCACTGGTTGCAGGGCTGCAAGGAAATGCAGTGTCCGTGTGTTTTGCTTTTCCTCTGAAGTGCATAACTCATTGAGAAGTCTTCAGAGAGTCTTACTGTTTACATATTCCACGTCAGGGAAGAATTACCCTGGTTTTTTTCAGAATGTAGTTTATCAAGTGAGTGAGAACAGTTTGGTCAGGAAGGTATTACACCCATGGTGCCTTTCTGGAAGGACAGAGGAGAACAAGCTGAGAGACTGCAGTTCCAAACTAGAAGGAAGAGAAGGTCCAGGAACTCACTGTGGTCTCTGAGAGCTCACAGCACAGAGCTATAAGAACACTGAGCCCTGATGATTTGAGGACCACCATGATTTGATGATGCAGGACTCTGAAGCTGTGGATCTGGTCCCAGTTACTGCAGTGCAAACCCAGAACAGGCTGTTAATGTGAGATGTGGTGGAGCACCAAGGGGAGCACATCCAGCCTCCATGTGCAGTCACCCTTCCAGCTCTGCTGAACCCATGAGGTTAAGCCTTTCTATACTCCTGCACATGCAGAGCCTAGCTCTCTGCAGCTGAAGGGCCCCTTGAGTGATGGTGGCTTGTTCTGTTGTCTGAAACAGAGCATCTCTCACCTGGCCTCTCAATATTGATCTGAAATGACCACTCGTTCTTGTATATCATCATAAAATCCATGTGGAACCCCAGATTCTTCCCAATGAAATGTCAAGCTTCTAGATTAGTCCAAGTGTAATACAAGAATCATTAACTACTTCTGAGCATTGGCGTTCTCCTGGCCCTAGCCGAAGACTGGCAGAGAGGATCAGGGCTGTTAAATCCCTCTGCTGTGCTCTCCTAAGCAATGCCACAGTTTTCAGCCCCATCTCACATTATTGCCATTGTTGTCCTTTAGGGGTTGATGTTAATGACGACTGAAAGAGCCTAATGAGCATGTACCTTGAATAAGCTCTTTATACACCCTATAAAATAATCACATTTTATTGAAACTTCCACAGGGCCAAGCTCGTAGGAGCAGTCAGGGATGCCAGTTTAATAGGATGTAGTGCAGCGCTTTACTCAAATAAGGCCAGATCCCTCAGAAGTTCACCTTCATGGCCACAAAGGACAGTGGGGCCTCACTGAGCCCGGGGCTGCGGGATGCCTGCTGCTATCCACCCCAGACACCGAGGAAAGGCAGTTCAGCCTCAGGATCACAAAACATCTCTAAAATGGAGTGGTGTTGGATGGCAAGAGGAACAGGATTTGTGTTCTGACAGCACGAAGACCCCTGGTGATCCCTGAAGAAAGGTGGCTTGTCAATAGCCTGTTAAGCATTCTTTAAATAGGGATGGTGAGCGCCTTTCCCTGCTCTTGTTCCCATCCAGCACAGATCAAAATTGTTGACCTATTAAGGAAAGAAAGATATTCCCAAAGGGATGCCTTGAGGTGTCTTCTGGGATGCAATAGGGCCTCTGCCTTTAACAACACACGGCAGTGGCAGCTCTCAACAGGGCTATAGAAAGTTCTCAAATAGGAAGGAATGACAAAGATCCTATTGAATCTGGGTAGGGTGAGCTTCTCATCATGCAAGCATTTTGTCAAAGGGAAATGGCTGAATGACTCATAGGTAAATTGCTTGTAATACATTTCACTGGAAAATTAAAATTTGTAAATTTATTTTCCATCTTTAAGCAAAATGCTTCCACATCTATCATTGAGGAAGTATTCTTTGAGTCTGCACAGAATAAAAGAAAGTACAAATGAAATACTCCCATAATGTGCTTTCAATGTTATAAAATACATTTTCTGGATTAAATTTAAACCCTTGTGAAAACTTTTTCAACCATTGCCAGTTTTTAAATGTTATATTATTTATACTGCAAAAATGCTTAAGGATCTCATAATTTCAAGACCAGACCCTTCACCAAAATGTGTTTTTTTTATTAATGGGCCCATGAAAACTCCTTTCAAAATATTTACTAAATGTGTGCAAGACCTATGCGGTCAGAGCCTGCAAGGAACAGGGTGTCAGTGAGCATCCCTGCTGCCCATGGCTCTCAAGGCAGGAAGTCTGCAGCTACCAGTGAGCTCTGAGCTGCAGCCTGGACCAAAAAACAAGGGCAGCCTTCAGCACCCAGATCCCAAACTCCTTTGCTGGCAAAGTTCTGAATTTTGTGTAAATGCAAAGTCAATGCAGAAAATCACAGGGTGCTTTAGCAATGTGAAAACCTGGTGTATTTGTTCTCTGTCTTATGGTTTCTGAGTCCTTACAGCAGCCTACTGCTGAGTTTCCCAGTTTTTCCTTTGTAACTGTGGAGGTTAACAGTGTATTTTAAAATGTCATATGCCTGAATAATTATCAAATTCCTGCTGTTCCTATGACATTTCCAGGCTCCTGTCCGTGGCTGCTCATTCCTACCCAACCAACCAGAGCTCCTGAGCCCGCAGCTGAGGAACACTCCCTCCAGAATTGCTTAAACTCTTGGCACAGCCACAGGGTGGGATGAAATACAGAGAATTTTCGAGACTGGGTCAACTTCAAGGAGAACAGAGTGGTTTTCAGCCTGTGAAGATGCATTTCTGGAGGGTTCTTCCACCCCTCTCCTGCAGTAGCACACTCTGGGATGATCACAATTCACTGGGAGCTTCTCCCCAGGCACAGAGCTCCAGCTTCAGGAGGAATCCACCCTAATGCCAGAGAAATGTCCAGCACAGTCACACAACTTCCCCAGAGCAAGTGCTACCTGTGCCCACGAGGTCAAATAAACAGCAGAGAAGGTGGCAAGGTGTTCAAAAGGTGAAAAAAGTAAGGCTAAAAAAAAAAAAGCTGTTTGAGCAAAGCAAGGCCCAAGCACTTCCTATATTTTATCCCTGCAGTTTACAACAGGGAGCCAGAGCGAACCAGGGGAGGACACGGGGGGTGTCACCCTGCACACAGGGACACCTGCCAGGGTGATCACTGTCACCACTGAGGTGGGGCTGGGCACAGGCCCTGTCAGGCTCCGAAGGCAGCCCCTGTGTGTGCCCAGTGCCAGGGCTGCACGCCAGGGTCTGTCTGTGTGCAGTTTGTCATCGGGAGCTCTCTGCAATGATTTCATTAGGCAGGTGTGAAGTGTGGGATAAATGCGCAGCCTAATCCTGTATAACACAAACAGCATCGCATTTTGATTTCCCTGCCCATCACCTTCCACATTTATCTTCAGAGACCTCTTAATGAAACAGCTGCTTGGATTTAATTAAACAACAGCATTATATAAACAAGTTCTTTTGTTTTGTGTGCTGAACAGGGCATTCATCTTCAAAAGCTTTTCTGCCAGAGCTGGCCTGGCTGCCCCTTGACTTGTCTCTACTCCAATTACCACTCCAGTTTAGCTGATTAATTTGTAGCCACTGGCAAACATGCACAGTTGGCAGGACATCATTCCATTTCAGTGACAAGAACTATAAAAAGATCATTATTTTCATTAGCATAAATAACTGCATGTTGATAGAACTCTGGTTTCTGAAAATAGGTTAAAGCCTTAACTGTCTTTATTCATTTCCCAGATATAATTGGAAGTAAAATTATCACATAAGTGAACAATAAGCTATCAGTGTATAATGCTTAATGACTGCACTCAGTCTAGTAATAGTCTGGAATGACTTTTTTTTGTAAATGCCTGTATTGACACACACTACTTTTATACAAAACCATGCAT
Organism: Pomatostomus ruficeps; assembly: GCA_013400735.1. NCBI lineage: Eukaryota > Metazoa > Chordata > Aves > Passeriformes > Timaliidae > Pomatostomus > Pomatostomus ruficeps. The sequence continues at coordinate 19,556 of VYZT01002676.1, forward strand.
ATTTGATGGTATATAAGAAAAGTCAGTGAAAGAAACAATCCCATGCAAATAAATATGTTTTCTCCTGCATTTCCTAGGGCATAGAGATATTATTTTTCTGGTCACTGGCCCGGCTTGGATGCTTTGAAAGCATTTCTGGCCGCAAGCTACCAGTCAATCATGTTCCTACGAGTTTTTCCCTTACTGGGTCTTTAAGAGTTGATATTGTATATCGTGGTCCTTTGAGAGGAAAGGCTTGGTTTGGTGCCATTCTCTTTTTTCCACCATGATGACACCTGGTACATGCCAAGGCACCAACAGTAACAAAAGAAAGCAGCAGTAATAAGAAGCAGTGTTTGAAAAGTAGCACTTTCGATAGGTTTAGTCCCTTAGCCCAACTTAGCAGCTCTTCAAATGAAAAAGTGCATTAATACACAGGATGGGACCATCTGGATGGTTTTAATTCACTGTCCCAAAGGGAAGGTTTGAAATGAGATTTCTGCTTTTAGCTCTTAGGGAGTATTTGGTTTTATTTCACTCAGAAAATGTCACAAAGTTTATAAACTTATATATATATATATATGTACATGTATACACACAGAGTTCTTTCTCTGTAGCAGTGGTCTTGGGTAAACACGAGCAAGGGTTGGCTAAGCAGGAACTTTAGTCACTGTACTGCCTATCTCTGTTCATGGTTCTTAGGAGAACAGCCCTTCAAAGATACCATTGTTCTTTTTCTACTTAATTCACTACTGATAGTATTGGTGGTAAAATAAGTTTTTCTTTGTATTATACAGCAAAACAAAAAATGGGCACTGCATGGAAGAAAAAGAGGATTTTTTTGAACTTTTTTTACCATCAAGAAGCCTTGCCACCGCTTTGAAACGTTGCCCAGAGCATTTTTGTGCCCAGCTTGTCTGTGTCTTTGTGTCAGAAGATGACTTTGAAAATTAGCTGGTTTATATAACAGAGAAGAGCCAAGGGTAATAAAAAAGAGAGCAAATGATCGCCTGAGTATTGAATATTTTCCAGGAAAAAAATGTAGAGGAGTGAAAGGTGAGAACAAGATTTGGACTCCTGGCATGCACTGATCCCCACAGCTCCTCACAGGCGTCCCCAATCCCAGGCAGAGCCTGGCCCTCCTCCTGGGGCTGGATGGAGAGAGCTGAAAAACCTGCTACGCTGTCAAGGGATAACCAAACTGAAAATGCTGTGTAATACTGGCTGAAATGTCACACCCAGAGTGGGCTGCAGAGAGAGGAGGGTGGCAGGTCTGACAGCACTGGTGAACACCCAGGTTGGGAATGAAGTGATGTGTTCAGATGCTAAAATGGATTGTTTGAAACAGATTTTGAAATCACTCTTGTGAAATGATAATTTTTGCAACAAATATCTCATAAACCAACAATAAAGGCACATTGAAACATGCATTTTCTTTGTCAAAAAAGGGAGAAAACCATGAAAAAAGAAAGAATCAAGCAGGAGGACCTTCTGACATCATCCTATGGATCATGAAGAAGTCTGGGCAATGCCTCTCAGAACAGGGATTTAGGAAGCCATGGTGTTTAGGGATGGCAGCAGGAGCCAGAACTGCAGCAAAGTGTGGTTACCTTCTGGGGAAGGAAGAAGAGGTTAAGAGTTGTTTGCAGGAGACAACGACTTGCAGAGAGGAGCAAACAGTTTTATTTGTTTGTTGGAAGTTACTGCAAATCACCCGTGAAGGGTAAATAAATAGTGGTTTGGACCTAAATATTTGGGGTGTTGCTGATAGGATGCATGGTATGAACAGGACAAGAGGCACTGCCGGGCCAACAGAAGTCAGACATTAAGAGTAAGAGCTTGAGCTTGCCTATTTCATCTCCAGAGAAAACTGGGTATTTAAGGTGCAGTGCAAGCGCTGGCAAATCGTGGCCTTTTAGAGTAATGCCCCTGTATTTCTGAAAAGCCATGAAAAGCACCAGATAGAGTCTCAGGGATGATTTTGACTCCCTGCTGCAGTTCACCCGGGCTGTACCGACACAGGAGAGGAGCTTTGTGCAGAGCACGGACTTCCTGCCAGGTCAGCTCTCAATGTGCTCCACCATCCTGTAGGGAAGTGCTGCTTCCCCAGTGGCAGCAAACTGGCAAACAACAGCTTGCCTGAATTTTCTTAATGCAATAAAAAGGCACTCTTTATTTTAGACTGGTAGGCACCTCTGAGTTTTGGTAAACATGAAAATTCATTTACCTGATCTATCAGTTATAAATGGTATTAAAATACCAATTGCCAGGTGTGAAAAAAAATCCCAAAACAACCCAGAAAGTGATCAGAATAGGGTTTTTTTACAAGCAATAAAAATAATTGTTTTCTATTTCATTGACTTCTAGACCATTTACCTGGAATAGAGGCTGCAATGTCTAATTAGACTCCCAGACGGGCCAGTGTGCCCTCAGAAGCCCCTGCTCCACCCAGAGGCACAGTTAGCATCTGGTTTGGCGAGTCTCTAGCAGTGACAGGGGCACCTTGTGCTGCTCACACACCAGGCAGACACACAGCCTGAGCCCTTGCTTGGGATGGGCTTTTCCCTTCGAATGATTATTTCTGTTACACCACCACCACTACCGCAGGGACTGTCCCAGAGAGCACAACTAAAGCAGGTGTTTTTCCTCGCAAGAATCAGTGCTGAGGACTCATTCTGATGTCCCAGCTCTTTGCTGAGCAGGAAGTGCTTGTGCCGGCATTTTCTTCAGCTGTCACTGGCCTGGCTGCCAACATGGCCAAGCTCATGATGGATCAGGCTCACTGCTACAAGATGCTTGCTCGGACCGGACAATCCAAATGTGTTAAGAGGCATCCATGCTGTTCTCCAAGTGTCACTGCTGGCAGCCCTCCAGTAGCCCTATCTGGCTAATCTAATACTGCAGAAACCAAACTGCAGAGATAAAAGCAGAAAAGCAATGTGTGTGGGCACGTTTGTGTAAAAACACCGAGTGGGGAGAACACACTTTAAACACAACGCAAGTTACCTGGAATATTTTCCATTCCTGTGTCCATTTCCCTATATGTCATACAGCACATTTAAAAACTTTTTCACTTTTTGAGCATGGATTTTTGGGCTGAAGGATCACAATGAAGCTTTACAGTCCTTTCTTATGAAGTGTGGCATTTCTGACATTATTTGATGCGCAAGAGCAACTGCATTAGTCAAAGGCTACGCTCGACTGGTTATCACTTTAAGCCTATGCCCTGGGAGGATTGTATTTGGTTCCCTCATTATTTCCAGCCCTGCAGGTTATACCAAGAGTTGCTATTAGCACATTACAATCACAAAATGAAGGTAGTCACTTTCTATAAGGGTCAAGTTTCACTCCTAGGTGCAGGCAAACTCCATTCCACGGCTCGGGTGGACAGGCAGGGCCCCATCCCAAGCTTTTTGGCTGCCCAGTTGTTTTGGGTACAATTTGGAGCAGCTCTGCCTTTTGGGTCCCAGACTCACCTCGACAACTCTGAAGCATTTAACAAAGTCTAACACTGCAGCATCCACGCGGGGCAGCCATCAGCCTGCTCACCTTGCACCAGCCCCTACATTTACCAAACACAGGCCAGAGTATCTGCAGTGTTTGGGTCAAAGCCATGGGTACTGCACATTCCTGCAGGAGAAGAGCATTCAGAACACGGAATGAAGTAGAAGAGAGCAGGGAGCACTGTCCTCATTGAAGCCATGTCTGGTGGAGCTTTGTGACCACATTTCCACAGCATGTCTCTCATTTGTTAATCATTTCCTGCAGAAGCAGTGAGATCCCTTTTGTTAAAGCAATCTTTTCAGGGGTGCCTCACATCTGATCACCAATTATCAGGGAAATTAAAGCCATCAGTTTAAAGATGATAGGATAAGATCTTAATGCATCTCATTGATGGTGCTTTGCTGCAGGGCCCAGGAAAGAACTTTATTTGGCTGTGTGTGTTGCCTACATTCAATAGAGCTTTCAAGACTGGTCTTTAATGTGGCCCCTTTCCCTATAAATAACAGCTATTCTTACCTTAATTGCAGTCCTAACCAGCACTAGTAAAGAGTAACATCCCAACAGCCTCCCAAATAATTTCCTGTCATCTTAAATTGTAACAGAACTTCAGCAATACATGAAAAAGATTTTAATGGGATGTTTTCTTGGAAGCTTTCTGAGGAAAAAAGGCTCCAAGAAGCCTCCTGTCTGTGGCATGAAATCCTAAAGCTACAGCAATCTTTTTTTGACCCTGCCTTTCTACAGGACTATGTTAAGAAAAAATAAAGTATCCAAATTGCAAAATGTTGTAAGGCATGAGAACCCTGTCAGGGTGCCCCAGCCAAGTTATCTTCAGCACCTTTATCAGGGCCTGAGGAATTCAAGCAGTTCTAAATTGGGAACAAAGACGCTGGAAGAGAGAATAACAAAAACAGGTGAAGAGGGACTGTACCACCCTGGACTAAGACCAATCAGGTGTCCTGAAGGGTGCGTGCAAGGCGTGTGGACAATGCGGGAGACCCAATCGGGTTGTGCGTGATCGCGTGAACTACAGTTGTAGAAATGCATAAGAATGGAGTAATGTAAACAATAAACGGACTTTCGCATAATCACATTGATTCGTTGTACGAGGGTCCCGTGCTCCCGCAGCAAAATATTTCCCTGAATAAATTTTTTTTCTGGGAAAAAGTTAAAAAAAAAAAGATGTGATGATGGGTGTTAACCATGCCATTTGAAGAATTTCAATGCTGTGGTGTTAGGCAGGATATCAGATGATAAACGGACTATCAGGATTATATATTAACATATTTATTTAGAGATAACTTTCTAAAAGGTATACGTAGACTACAGATACATCTAGTAGACACAAAGATAGCCAGTGGAGATACTTGAGGGGTTTTCTTTTTAATGTTTGGTGTTTGGTAAAGCTTCTTACTCAAAGCATAGCCAGCTTTTGAACAGTTGGGGCAAGGCTACAAATTTGGATCATGTTCTAAGCTGCTGTTGCAGTGGCCAGCTGGCTCACCAGGCTGTTTATCACTCATGGTCTGTGGTATGCTGCAGAGCCTGTCCTGCCTGACAGGCACATTGCTCGTGCTGAGGATATTCTAACCTGCCAGGACCCGGGAGTCAGCCCCAGCACCGCCCGCATGGACAGAACCGTGCTGAGACGTGCAATCCCCTCCCCACAGCTGCAAAGCCCAGGGCTTGGCAAACCTGCCCCTCAAAGGCCAGGAATCCCCAGCTGGGCCTGCACTGGTTAGTGCTAATGGTGAGAAACAGATGGAGTGTGCACAATTCCAAAATTCCTTTGGTTCTGCGGCTGGACCTGCGGGGCAAGGAGCAGCCTGGAGCAGCCGCGCTGCACGGTGCCCCAAGAGCAGCTCCATGATCTATGAGCACTCCTCGCTTGCACAGGCAGCGGTGGAACACTAACTTGTTTCCATGGCAACCCTGAGAAAGAATTATGGCCTTAAAACTGACTGAATGGTAGCCCCATGAAAAAGTAAAGGGCAGGCCATATCTTTCTAAAATATAATTTAGTACTAAGTCACCTGAACAGTATTAGCTAAAAGGATTTCAGCACTAGACTTGGGAAGTGACCCATTTGGGATACGGAGTGTTAGGCTTTTCTAATGGTGTGCCTGGGATCTGAAGGGCCTGGCGGACACATCACGGGATACAGCATAAAAGGAGAGGAAAATACCTTTATGCCTGAAATCTCTTACCAGAAAAAAACATGAAATCATAGAGGTGAAGGGGAGTGGAATAATCTGATAGAAGACTGGCACTTTCGTAAAGACATGGGAACACGTGTTGACTGCTTGATGCAAAAATACCTGGGGAAGGAAGGAGAAATGTGGTGAAAATTAAATAATCCCTGGGGTGAGTAGGGGGAGGTTTCTATATTTAGACTGGAGACACGGCCAGTTAGACTAGGAGGCCAGAATCTGCCTCTAGCATGATGCATTATCCTGCCCTCTGAACACTACTCAAATCTAATCCTGAAGTCCCTAAACATTTCAGAAAGTTTTTTGACAGAAAAAACTCCCATTAACTGCAGTAAGAGTTGAGAAAAATGCTCAGGATTTGGTCACTTCTGTGAAATCAGGGCTGGGGAGAGGGGAAGGGGGCAGTAATTTGTACCTGCAAGATGACATTTTTTACGCAACAATAGTTAAAAGAAAAAAATGTCAAATTTATTATGGTTGAAAAATTTTGGAAAGCAGGAATCTAAATTTATTGTCAGGCAACTTTCTTTGCAAACAAATAAAAATTACATCCCAGCAAAGTCCCACGTCCATCAGCCACAGAGAGCAGTAACCAACATTTGGGAAGTGTGGTTGGAACAGGGCAGAGAGGCAGCTCTGATAGACTGACAACAGACAACTGCACTGTGCAGGGTTTGGTCAGCTAAACCTCACTGCAAATTACAGGAATCGGCATTTTTCCCAGAAATATGGCCAGTACAGTATTGAGAACAGTGTCATGTCATTGAAATAGACTTTCTCTCAGGAGCAGGGGCCATTCAGCTCCTCCCCAGCCAAATGTGACTGTGTGAGTTGTGCTGAAATCTCGCTGCCCCTACTCTCTCTCCATGGTTTACAAAAAGCAGCTGTCTGTAAAAACTCATTAAAAAGTCCTGTTCAAAAGATAAGAACAAGAATTGACCTCGGTTTCTAGAAATGGCCACAAGAAGGAATTCTTTCTGTGTTTGGGTAAATGAGACCTTCGATCTGCAGCCCTCTTTTTTCCCTTTTTCCAGCAGAAACCTGCAAAAACCTATTGCTTTTGAGTCTTAGCAACACCAGTGTCCTGATTCTCAAGAATGATCAACACTGTTAATCCCTTAGGCTGGGATTTTCAACAGAATCTCAAAAGAAAACCCTCAGTGAAAGAAATCAGCACTGCTGGCACCCTGGCCATCCCCGTCTGTGGGCCCCAGTAGGGAAGAAGTCCAAGGCTAGAGCTGAGGCCCCAGTGTGCAGGATACCTTTGCCCTCTTCTGGGAACACTCTCTTAAAACATCAGATTAAGGTGTAGGTTGAAACAAATCTCAAGTGTGTTTAATAACGTAGAAAACAGCTTAGTAAAATTGTCATGAAAATTTAAAAGCTTGGGCAAAAACCCTACACCTCTGCCATTTATACTGATGACAATGATAATGAAAAAAATAATGATGTTTTAACTCACCCATCAAAAAAATTTATTCACCCTGAGAGAGTAGAAATGTGCAAAGCTGGTGGAAAGATATACTTACCTTGAATTTATAAACTGCTCCTCAGATAAAGAAATAGAGGACGAGGAGTCGCCTCATTTACATTCATTCATTCACCCTTGGCCGTTTTTTCAGTCAAGTGGATGCAAATTCTCTGAACCCATTACAGCTGATAAGAGAGAAGCCCTGACCACGAGCCTGGTGTCACTGTCCCCACATCCGAGGCAGTGGGGATTCCCTGGGCACCCCAACTCCAGGAAGCACCCCCCAGCACTGCTGGGCACCCCCAGCAGCCCCCAGTCACCCCCTGCAGCCCATCCAGTGCTCGAAGGGGGAGGGAAGGAGTCAGGAGCAGCAGGAGAGAAATATTTCCTGGTGGGAGTGGTCTGGCCTGCCTTACATCACACTGCTTAACAATCTTTCTGCCTAATGTAAGATGAACAATTTTTCCTCACTTTAGTAGCTACATGGCAAATGAAATATTAGAAATTAGATGATGATTATTAATCTGAGAAGGCAATTCCAAAGCACATGTTTCTTGCTGGTTGATATCCAGAGAAGTTCCATATCCTGAACTAGAGATTTGCCATCAGCTGGGTATAAAACATATAAAAAACCCAACCAAACAAAAGAAGAGAGGGTTTACCCTTGAATTCACATGCTGAAAGACCCTGAAGGAACAAAAGGCAGCAGGGGAATTGAACAATAAGAGTTGTGGTGAGGAGATCAATTTCACAAGGAAGATGTTTCTATTTTGGAATTGTTTCATATCACAGGAGAGGCCCAAGCTGGCCAACCTGCCTGGACAGGGCAAAGCAGCAGCAATACTTGAGAGACCATAAAGAAGAAAGCTTGGCTGGATAGGGTTCTTCTCTTTTACAGGGCAGAGCAGAGGCATTTGCAGTCAAAGCACACACATGGGCATTCAGCCTGAGATTTACTGAAGCCAGCGGTGTAATGAGAAAAAGGAGAGAGGCCACGCTGAGCTGGGGTGCCTCTGTTGTGTGGACAGGCACAACTTGAGGGAATGGAGGTATGAGCAGGACTTTTGGGGTGGTTGCTGTGTACAAGACATTCCTCCAAGTGTTTCTGTCTGCCGCTTCCTGGCTGCAGATAAAGGAAATGAAACTGTTCCTCTATGACCTTGTCTGGCGTTAGCCCCTGACCTCACCTGGGTACCAGAAACATGCTTCCATGTAAACAGACACATATTTAGAATTTAGCCACATCAGCTCTAAATTCCAGCTTTTTGCTCCTGTGGTATGGTGAACTTAGGCAATTTGCCACTGCAAAGAATGAGAGTCCCACCAGGAAATAGCTTCTCGCAGTACCCAGCAGCAGACCTTGTAAATTACTATAACTGAATTTATTCTAAATGAATTCAGAAGCGTGTGGGATTTTAAGACAGAAGAACTGATCACCGTGTAGTTAATGGAGCCTGCCCTCTTAGCCCCACGCCCCGTCAGCCCAGCTGAGCAGCTGTCCCAGCAAAGGGAGCGGGGGGACGCCGACGAGGCCAGCAAAAAGCCCTGTCAAGAATTTAAATGAAATAAAATTGCCAAATTCTGTGCTCTATTGCCTTTGGTGGGGTTAGGTTTGCGGAGAGCTTGAACCAAACACAAACAAGACCAAGCCCAATTCTGCAGCATTTGCAGTTTGCCTTCTCGGGATGCTCCTGCTCTGGGCTCCCTGGGAAGGTGCTCAGCTCTGCACTGCAGAGTCACTGGTAAAATGTGTCTGCTCTTACCTCTGCCCGTGGCTCTCTCAAAGGGCTTTGGGGTCCATTCACCCCGCTAGCAATGAGGACTGAACAGAGTAAACCATCCTCAGCATCCTCCTCTCCCGTGCTCGGAAGCCCCCTGGCCACTCACTCTGTGCAAGATGGGGGCTCCTGGGTGTCGGGAGAGAGATCCCTGATTAGAAATAACTCCTGCAAATCCCAGGTAAGTGCCGGGGTGTGACAGGCGGAGCAGCACCGAGGCGTGCACGGCAGGAAGACGCTAGTTTGGGAATGCGGGCTGTCAGCGCTCGGGAGGGGAGGGGAGCTCTGCCAGCCCCAGGGGCCGGGTGCTTTATGTGCGCTGCGCTCCTGGATGAGGCTCCCGGTAACGACCTGCCCAGCGGAGCCCTTAAAACAAATTATGGATGATAAAGCAAGAATCCAAGGTAAATTTTCAGAGCTGATGAGTGAAAAACAGCTCACATCTTTATGTGCCGGCTGAGCACATTTAGGGGAGAGCCACCGGGGTGCAATAAGCATGATTCCACACTATGTCACTTTTAAGAGTAAAACTTCATAATCCTTCGCAACTTCTGCATCCTAAAAAGCACGGTTTGAAAAGTTGCCACACACTGAAACACTTCCTCCCTCTAGGAGGCCATTTCTGCTCAGGTAACTCCTCCCTGGGGGGCTCTGGGTGAGACACACTCACTCACCTGCTGCGGGAGGACAGCCTGCTGGGGCAGGGTGGGGAGCGGGAGGAGGGCAAGGCAGGGCTGGATCAGCTGGGTCCTGGGCCAGCACCCCAGCCCTGGCAGGGCTGCAAGCCCCACTCTGGGCTCCTGGCTTGGGGGGGCATCAGGAATGCAGTCTCTGTATGAACCGTGCTCACAGGGCTCTTTGCTGCTGACTCCTCAGGCGTGGCGCTCACAGCAACTAGGATCAATTAAATATTCCAGAATTCTGAATTTTTAGGCAGCAGCTCATTCTCCACTAATTAGTGCAAATGGGGGGGGTGTGGGGAGAGGGTGGGGAAAGCAGAGCTTAAACACTACAGTGACAGATGCGTTTTATAGGATCTAATGATTCATTCGGAGACACAATCATCTTTTCAAACACGGTTACCAGCGACTGTTCAGGGGCTGCCTGTTTTCAGGGCTGTGCCCATCATAGGGCAGATCCAAACACCACTGGAGATATTGCAAAGACTTTGATGTGGGACATGGCTGACACGTTAAGAAATAAATCTAATTAAATTCTCTGTTAGATGGGAGTATATGTGGATACAGGTACATAAAATGTTCTGTGAGGTGACCCTAATGTTGGTTCCAACCCAGCTGCCGTCTGTGATTGTTGGTGAGCCATTGGTGAAGCTTCTGCTTTAAAAAAGGAAAATTTACAAATAACCCTTCATGCTTTTGGCTGCTCTGTCCATCCTGTGAGATGTTCCAGCAACCAGGGTGGCAGAGTGTGCTGAACACCCATATCTTGTACACCAGGGCACCATTACAGAGGCTTTTCAGACATGAACTCAGCTAAAATAATTGAATTATTTTTGAAGATTTTAACCATAATCAGAAAATCTATTATTTTCTTACCCATGTTTCACATGAGGTTCTTGTAGACTCTAGCAAAGCACTCCTTAGGGAACAAAATCCAGAGTCCTGAGAATAAAGCTGCTCTGTAGAATCAGTTGATCAAACAGAGATTTCAGCTCAGGAATCCAGATATTCCTCAGTTCAGCTATCATTTTACTGTCTCTGTCTTGCCAGTAGTCTGGAGGTGTTGTGTGTGCAATAAGAAACAGGCCACAATCAAGTCTGTTTCTCCAAATTACTGCACAGGTGATGTCTTGCCCTTCGGGTATCTCAAACACTACCAGGGCTGTATATCAGAGTCCAAAACCCAGAAAGATAACTTAGCCAGCACTTCAATTTAAGTGACAGAAAGTTCACTTCTTTCATTGCATTCTTTATTAACAGGCATTCTTAGGTGGCATCAGACCCCAAATCCACTTAGCCCAGCTTGTTATCCGCAGGAATAGCAAGCAAGAGGTGAGCAGAAGAGAGAGTGGGAGCCAGAGGCCATGGGTGTAATGTGTCATCACATAACTCTCCTCATAATTTCCAATAAAAGGACAAAGACTCAAGCCAGCTCTAAGGAAAGCTGCTATTGCATGGCTGGAAACCACCACACCACAGAAACAAGCATTGTCCCAAGGTGGAAATTCCACATCCAGAACCTGCCTTGTTTGCTTGGGTGGCAGCTGAGCACAAAACAACCTTTGGCAAATGCAATGTAATGCACTTAACTGGTGTTGCCTCCAGTTTTGTCTGCAGTGATAATTAATGAATGTGACAAGCACCAGACGTTCTCTCTTTGCCTCGGCTCAGAGTGATTTGCCACACAGAGGGCACATCACTGCCTCAACACCTCGCCTACCACTGTGGCGAATATTTATACAGATTTGTCACCATGAGCTAGCATGATGTTGCAGTAATCATTAATCTGCTATCTAGTGTTTAATTGCTCTTATCTGCTGCTGCAGAGGAGAGGAGCAGTTCATTAGGCAGAAGCAGCTCACTGGGACCAGCCCTCCCCTTCCTCTGGCTTGAAGCCGGATGGTGTCGGACCCCGCTCCCTTCCTTCCTGTAGGGATCCCCGGGCTGTGCATCACTTGTGCTGGGAACCTGCTGGGTTTGGGGTGTCTGTGGCATCCCCCGTGCCGGTGTGGGGCTGGGCAGGCAGGGCTGTGGCTCTGGGGGCAGAAAGACTCAGGCAAGTGCAGCACTGACCACTCACCTCCCAGCACTCTGAGCAAGCCTCTGGCTCCAGCCAGCCTGGCCTTTGTCCCAGCCTGTCCAGCCTCTTCCCCCATGTCCCTTGGCCCTGCTTTCCCCCTCAGCCTCGGGCTGCATCACCCTGATCCCCGAGGACCTGGCTCTTGGCAAAACCCAAACCATGTGGGGGCTGCTGACTGAGATTTGCTGCCGGCTCCCATTCCTCACGCTAAGAATGTGAAGAATGTGCCTGCCAAAAATAACCCTGCCACACACACAGACACAGCTTAGCCATCAGACAGGAAACACCCAGCAGCTTCCCAGCGAGAGGTGCCGATACGGCTCTTCTGGAACAGAAGGAGCAGAGAAATGTGATATCTACATAACCAAGTTTGCTCTGCTGCCTGCTCCAAATGACACCTTTTGCTCAGAGGCCCCTAGGCACAAAGAATCTGGGTGGCTGGGATGTATAAAATAATATGTTTAGTTTTGGGGTAATAATATGTCTTTCAAATGAGAATGGTCTATTGCTACAAGCTTCAAGGAAGCAGCCAGTGCACTTTTAAAAGCCCAAATAGGCATTTTATGATGCAAAGGATAAATCTGTCAGTAAAGATACTCGTAAGCCAAGTAAATACAGCTGTTCTCTGATGTGAGGAGCTAGATATTACTTTTGTGGGGAAAATTCTGCCATTTCTTAGTAGTGAGCAAAGAAATAGGGAAAAACAGAGAGGTAAAAATGTGGGGAGTTTTTTTTTACACTGTGGAGCAGGGAGCTGCCACCAGAGGTGGAGTGGCTGGGGATGGTCTCTGGCAGCTGCACTGCAGCACCAGTGGGGTGTGTGGTGGGGGAAGAGGATGTGCAAGCTTCCAGCCCCCAGACACAGACTGCTCACTCAAACATCAGCTGGCCTTTCCCACCAGCTCCTGTGCAAGTTGCTAATTCCTCAGGCCTGTGGCAAACGTGAAAACACAGGTGTGATATGAGATTCACCTGTAAGGGACAGTTTAACAGGGGCTTAGTTAAATAATATTTCAACAGTAGCCATGAAGACATAACTATGTGGTCCCAGCTATGATAATTTCCAGAGCTGAGAAGAAAAGAGAGGAAAGGGACCAACACTCAGGCCCTGGAGCTGGGAATAAGCAGCCAGAGAGGGCTCCTGCTGACAGCAGGTGGAGGGGGGAGGAACAGGCACTCCCATGGTGGCAGCTGCCCACAGACACAGATCAGTGAAAGCCAGCACAGGGTAGGAGCTGGCAGGAGCTGGGCAAAGCTGGCAAGCCCATGCCTGTACAGCTCTAGAAGTCTCATGTGATTTGTAGTTCTGACAATAAGAAATCAATATTGATATTTTTATAAAGATAATATTTTGTAATTCCAGGTCCCAAATGGGATTCTTGCAGTATTATGGATGAGAAATACAAAACTCCCAAAAATCCCCTTAGAGGGACTGAACCCTGTTGCTTCAGGTGGAGGGATGTACAAAAAACAATACAAACCCCTTCCTGTTCAATACCAGTGCAAGATCAGCTCTAACACTGCAGGATCGAAGGTCTGTCTAGCTCAGCATCCTGCTGCTGGTGTGGGTTGAGAGCTGATGCTGAAGGCAGGCTGCAAGGGCAGCATGGTCCTGAGCAGCTCCCTCATGTGCTGTCCCCCTTCTAGACAGTGGTCCTGACTTGCAGGATCAGTGTTTGAGCATTTCCTGAGCCAGCAACTGCCTTCAGAACACAGCAGTTCCTATGCAGCCATCCATAAAATATTATTTAACTAAGCCAGTGTACCCTTAATGTGTGTTTGAACTCCACTTGGACTCACATCCGAATGGCAGCCTCAGGGAAGGGGTCCCATGCTTGTTGTGTGTCACACCTAATGGAACGTGTGGAAGAAACCTGAGATGCAGTTTCTGCCCTAAGCTCTACCAGCAGCCTTGGGAGCAGGTGCTTTGCATTCCCAAGGATTAATCCTTCAGCTGGGCCTGGAATCCAGCTGGACTGTCCCAAGAGACACTGGGAGAACAGGGAGGGTGCTGGGCTGACCAACTCCCCAGCTGCTCCCATCACCTCCTTGATGAGACAGGAGAGAAGCGAAGATGGAAAACTTGTGGATTGGGATAAAGAAGGGAGATCTCTTACCAGTTTCTCTCATGGGCAAAACAGATTTGACTTGGGGAAAGTGGATGTAATTTATTGCCAGTTGAAACAGAGCTGGACAGTGAGAAGCAAGGACATCAACCCTTCTTCCCAGTCTCAGCCTCCCTCATCCAAAGCTCCCTGGGAGCTGTGCCAGGTGAAACCCCAACCACTGACTGAAGTCCTGAGGCAGGCAGCCGAAGGAGCAGGGTTTGGGGTTGGGTTTCCTGTGCTGGGCATAATCTGCTTAATCTCGGAAAGTGCCTGGTGTTTAACAGCCTCCTGCCCTCCTCTCTCTGCCCTCTCCCCCAGAGCTGACTTTGCTGAACTCCCAGCATAAACACAGCCCTTGGATTGTCACCAGGAGCTTTTTTCAGGAAAAGCCACTTCCTCTGGCACAGCACACAGGGATTTATGTTGGATTGCAGAGGAATGATAAAGCTATCACTATAATTACAAAAACAGGATTATTCTGAAGATTTTCCCCTTGTGCCACCATCCCCTCTCAACGAGCTCCAGCTGTCCCCCGTTCTCCCTGTGCAGGCTGGAGACAACCAGGGCTGGATGAGCTTGTGCAGGAGATTCCCAGGAATGAGGCTTTAGCACAAGTTTATTCAGGATTAGTCTGCCTGTAATTGAATGTGCTCCTGTGCTGCAGGGTTTGTTCCTCCAGAACAACTCTGGAATAATTAAATAATAAGAGAGAGGAGAAAAAAAAGCCGTGGAGTTAAGTGAGCTTTAGATGTGTGCTGTCCTACACCTTTCTGCAGCCCCAGTGCTCTCTACCCTGGATCTGCAGCTGCCCAGGCTGGGGCAGCAGGCAGGACACACTCAGCTGCCACTGCTCCCAGACCCTCTGATGTGCCAAAGCTTCAGAAGGAAGAGAGGAGGCAATGACAACTCACTCCCACTAGGAAGCAATTCAGTTCGTGTGGTTCTGAATTGTGGCTGCAGCAAAGAAATCCCAACACAAAGCAGCTTTAAGCACAAGGAACAGCAGAGGAGATGGAGAAATAATGAAACTCAAGCTGACCTACTGCAACTCTTTCAGGCATGCTCTGTTAGAGAGAAGCCCAGCTAATAAATTATAATAATTTTGAAACCTGGAATTGAGGTATCTTACAAATATTTACTGGTTACAGTTCTTGTCAGCAAACAAATAGTAGTTAAAATCTCCAATTCAATCCTCTTCATTTGCTCAGTGGTCTTTCAACTAAAAAAATTTGAGCTGGGTTGTACCTCCTGTCTGTAGCTTCCACCCAAAGATAATAATTTCTGAAGAGCTTCAGAAAAATCAGGATAGCAGCTTTTGAGTTATGTGAGGGAAGGGAAAAAATATGCTTTTCCCATATGTTGTGATTGAAATGTTGCATTTGCATAAGTCAAAACCAGCTGCAGCTATAAAATTTTTAACTTAGCTTGATTTATTGCCCTTCTTGAGGAAGGAAAAACAAAAGATGCCTCAAGAATGATCCATTCAGTGGATTTTGAGTTAGGACATGAATAGTTACATCTGTCATATGTGCAACTGCAGTATTTTCTAGTGGGGTTTTCTCAAAGCTCTTGGATAAGAAGATTTTAGCCTGCATGGCACACACAGATCCAGGAGTTGTGGATGAGGATGACAGCCTCAAAGGATGCCCAGCATTAGTCTGCTCTTAGAAATAACATTATTGCCTACAATTGTTTATTTTTCAGTAGTGTTTAAATGCTGCACAGTCATTTGGCTTCAGGCTAAGATACCACTGAAACAGACTCAAAAGTATGAGTGTGACATGTCACACACCCTGCCCCAGAGATCTTGGGTTGTTAAAAGCAGATACATGGAAGAATGTGTCAAATAAGACACATAAACAGGTAACTCAGCACCTGAATGACTCCATTTCCTGTACCAACAGGAACCATTTCACAATTTCTGTGCAAGGAACATAGGATATTTTTGTGTTGGATCTTGATTTTTAGTTCCCTCTCCCCTAAGAAGACAAGAGTCTTCTATTTTTTATCTTAGATGCAATAAGATGCACCTTGGAACTGGTGTTCCTTTCCTCTCCTAATGGACTGTCAGAGGAGTCACCCTGCACCTAAGAGATTCTATCTTGTTCCTCTTTCTCTGGCATTGCAGTGACATAGGAAATAAAGCTTTACTGCACAGCAGCGGAATTTTGGTCCTGGTGAAGCAGGAGACAAAAATTTCCATGCATTTTAGTGGTGTGCGCAAATCACAGAAATGGCTGAGTCATTTTACTCCTCTCTGTGGAGTGCTCCGAGTTCCATAAGGACACAGGTTCATTAGTGCAACGTATGCATGTTTACCTGGGCACTAGAAAGTTTCCCTAATGCTTTTTAGCGGCTCCACTTGGCCTAAAGAGAGATCCCCTCATGCTTACACAGCCTGTCCTCCCTGTGTCCCTAAGGGGCTGCAGCAAGGTGCCACTTTGGGATCAGCAGGAGTCAAAGGTGGGCACTGGGATAATGCTGAAAGTAGGGCTGCAGGAATGATTATAGAATTGTCTGATTATAGAATCAGTACCTGAGCATTTCTGAAGAGGGAAGCAGCCCATCTCATGGTTCTTAAAGACAATTGCAGGTTAATACTGACCTGAAAAAAGCCACAGCGAGCTCCCATGGCAGGAATGTGCTGCTCTTGTCCTTGCGCTGTGTCAGGCTTTGACAGCCCTTGTCACCTCCTTGTCTCAAAGACTTCTTCTACAAATAAGCCCTTGCTGAGGTTTGAGAAGCAGTTGGGGTCTGCATGAGAACGTTTGGCTGCCCTCGCTGCAGTGCTCAGGGTACACCAGGCACACACGGTCGGTCCTGGGACTGCAGCGAGTGCACCTCTGTCTGCTTGGCTTTCTGTTCCCCACTCCATGCTCTGCAGGTTTTGCTTTTGCTGGCAAAAGTTGTTTTCTCAGTGTCAAAAAAGGAGCCAAAGTCTACAGTGTAAAATGATTTTTTTCACCTCTCTCACCTTTCTGTGGCAATTGGCAGGATTTGCAGGTTTCACATTATGTGTCAAGCTGCTTCCAGAGGCTCCAAACTCCCAGACTCTTAAAAATCAATGAGCTAGACAGAGTGAAAGCTCAGGAATTTCTTGCTTCATCACGTACCCCACAGCATATAACGGCTTTTAAAAGAAAGAAACCAACACATGTAGACACAAACTTACCCAGAACTACAGTTTATCTACATTTTGGAGGGCTGAAATTTTGGGGAACTTGACAATGTGTCTGCCTGTTTTAAGGGCCGATCTCAACCACACAGAGGTTACCACAGAGCTGTGTGTGGGGAAGAGGCAGCAAACGTACTCCCAGTTTTGTAGCTTTTCTCAACGTCTTGGATCTGTGGCTTGAGTGAAAATGAGGGAATCTGACAGGAATAAGTGTGATACTAGTGTTGCTTTGTCAGCAAAGAGGACCCACTCGTGCTGGAGAAGGGTTCTGGGGAGGACCAGGGTAGCAGTGGGATCAGTAAGGAAAAAAAATTTAAAACCAATAAAATAAAATAAATACATAAAAATTTATGGAAATAATATAAAAATAAGTCATAAAACCTAAAAAATTAAAAACCACATTATGATAATCTGTGAAACAGAGCAGAATCTACTCTGCTCAAAATAATCTTAGGTAGATTTCAAACATGAGCTTCACAGTGAAGGAAAGTAAATGAGATTATTTTGGAGCACTGGGCCTGCTCAGACCCAGATCTCCAGGGAGCTGGGGTGAGGGAGGGGGCAGGTCCCCCCTGCCTGGAGATCACCCCCCTCTGTACCCGCTGGAGGAGGAACTGGGGGTTTCCTGCCTACCCTTCTCTTCTGATCCACTGGGAAGGGACAGGATATTCAGTGTGCAAGTGATTTGAAAAAAAACCCCAATAGCAGGCAGGAAAATGCTTATTCATCTGCCCAAAAAAAGAAAATCCCAGCAACCTCTTTCAACAAAATCTGTTTTCCTCTTGGTGGAGTAATGAATCACCGTTTATTTACATATGGGAAGTCACACCTTACAGTAAATGGATGGAAGGGGGGACTAATTTGAAAGTGTCACTTTGTGAAAGGCACTGGTAACATTTGTGAAACATTCCAGTTTTTGACCATCTGGCAATGTTGAGGGCTAAACTAATGTATAAACCTTGAGAGACCCCATTTGTAGCAGGAACTGCTTTAGACTTCAAATTTTAATGGAGTGAGATCTCAAATCAATGCCACCCTAATAATGCAGAAAGGATTTGGGCCAGGACACAGTGCTGTTTATGCTGGCTTTCTCTGAAAGGCCAGAATTACAAATACAGAGGTTAAATCTTTCTCCCCTAAATTGAAAAAGATCTATTAATAATGATTGTGAGCCAAGAGAAAAATCTAGACCTCTCTAGAGACAAAGGAATTGGCAAATACAACCGTGTGGTCGTTAGCTTAAGCTCTGCAATTGCTGTCCAAAGGGCCTCTCCTTCAAACCTGTCAGGAGATTCTTTCAGCTATTCAAAAAGTGTCTGCTCGGATATTGCAAAAGTCAGAGTCATACCCAGAGAAAGGACACAGGGAGGAAGATGTGAAATTCAGCAGCGAATCCAAATCCTGGTGCTTTAGCACATAAGAAATAACTCGGGGAGGCCGTCGGCCTTGTGGGTGCTGGAGAGGTGTGGGAGGTGAGCCCGGAGCTGAATCGCCAGTGCTGGGACAGGTCTGTGCCCTGCCTGCCTCAGTTTCTCCGCAGCAGAACAGGAGCAGTGGCAGCGACCTTGGGAAATCTCTCCCGTGACTCCCCGCACAGCACAGATGGAAAGTGCTTGCAAAGGGAAAGTGCCGCTATTTCGGGCAGAGGGAGGTGAGGCTTGGAGCAGCTGAGCGACTTATCTGAGGCACACAGCAAGGCAGGGAGTGCCAGGAATAGCACCCGGCTCGCTCGGCTCAACAGCAACAGATAATGCTTAATAAAGAATTTAAAACCACAAGTAAGGGTGCACTCCTACCAACTCGACATTAAATGAAGAATCCTCCAACCTCCTTGGGCAGCAAATACAGCTCAGAGTGAATTAGGGGTGCAGACCTGGGACCTAGAGGACTGCTTTGGATGAACAGTGTCACTTGAAGTGTTTTAGCAAGCGAAAACCAAAGTCAGTGCTGAGGATTAAGATTTGAAAGTAAGTGCTGACATACTGAGGTCCTTGGAAATTTTGTCTGTGAGGAAATCTACTGTATAATTAAATTTGCAGTTTCCTTGGTGGGACCATCATTTCCTTCCATGAACAAAAAGATAAATTTCTTAGATATTCTGTCATGGAGCCTTCTAATGTAATGAGGCTTGACAGACTGAATAAGTAACTCCGCAGCTTTTAAGAATAATCTTTTTGATAACAGCGATTCCCTGAGATGATAACCTTCCTAAAGACAACGAAGGAGTCTAGCAATGAGCTGAGAAGCGTGGTTTCGCCAGCCACAGAGGAATTGCAGTCATGACCTTGTCCAGACTCTCTGACAGGATTTTGGCAATGACTGCAGGAATTGGAGGCTCAAGAGGAAACGCAAACTTCCTGGTCAAAATGCCAGCAGATAAGTAATTCAGCGGGAGTCCCCGGGCTGCAGCGGAGGGGTGAGGATGCCAGCACTACATTCAGATGAGAGCAGTGGTGTTATCAGAAATGTGTCCCACACCTGAGGCAGCCTGAGAAGAAGAGGTTGTTCAGAAAGACCTTCTCTGACATATGGCTGTGACAAAATACCTGTAAATCATTTTATTCTTTCTGTGATGCAAGTTTGGCAACAACTTTTAAAAATTAACCTATTTGTAGGTTAGAAGATATCAAAGATTTCTACATTTTCTTCCACTGGTATCTCCCATATGTAGCTGCCATTTTCATGGACAGGTCTGCTGCCCGTCAGGCACCAAAGCAATGGTTACTGTTTTTACTGCTGTGCAAACCTCACTGGAGATTTTTTTTTAAAAATTCTAATTTATTCAGACTGGATGAGCAGCCTCAAGTCTTTGAGTAAGAAGATTTAGCAGTCCAGGTTTTTCTTTTACAGGATTTAATTATAAACAAATTCGAACCTGCTCGCTGTCTCCACCAAACTAATCACAACCAACAGGACAGAAATCCTTTACCAGTGAGTGCATAGGTATGGGGTTATGAAAATAGGGGGCATGGGGTTCCCACACTGGCCTTTTAGTTTGAGAGTAATTCGTGGCTACAGAGAGAAACCAAACTGCTCTGCATCTCTTCTGCCCCTCCTCTCCCTGACTTACCCCAAGGTCACACCAAGAGGCAAAGCAAAGGCATGAGTGTGTCCATGTTCCTCCACATCTAAAGCATCTGCTGGGAAGGGGTTTTCTGCAAGCACAAACCAGAAGTATCTATAAAGAAACAAACTATGAAAAAGTGTCCATTTAGGCCAATTTATGTCAAGGTTCACACATCTTTTGGTTGTGCTCAGAGGACCCTGCTACTCTGACCTGGCCTTTGTGCCAGGAGAGGCAGCTTATGCACTCTGGGACAGGGAAATATGTCCTTGGCAGGAAAGGACCATACAGAGCACCGGAAGAATGTCAGGATTTGTCAAGTTGGAATGTCCTCTGTGCTGTAACTGGAAATGATACTCCTGCCTGCATTTCAGTCCTGCTGGACAAGAGGGCTCTGCTCACTCAAGACAACCTTTCGGGGCATGGTAGTTAAATATTCCACTGCTGAAGTTTGCCCTTACAATTCACGGAGCAAGGAGCCATGCACGAGTGAGACTTTTCCTACTGCATTTCTCTTACTCTGCCTGTCCTAAAGAAGGCACAGTTTCCTGCATTGTTATTTCTTTCTCTTTCAGAGCAAAATCAACCCTAAATTGGCCTGCACTGAACAACTGAGTACAGCCTGATCTATGAACCCTGATCAGAAATGCTCTGTTCTGCAGCTTTCAGAACAGGCTTTCAGGAGAGCTGATACACAGCTCCCCAGCAGGCATTTCACCATCTGCATCCAGCTGACATTAAAAGGAGTCCAGCCCCTGATATGTTTTAGAAGCTGGTTCTGAAATCTTACGGAGCTGTCTGTGTAAAGCAGCTGGGTCTGGGAATTCTCCTGTGGAATAAGGCTGGTTTGAGTCTCTATCCAGTTTTTTAAACATCTGAACAGGTGCTGCATGTACGACAAACACTTCCAAAATTGGTCTTCCTCTTTTGACACCTGGTAGCATGCATGAAACAAACCACATTTTTTTCTGCTAATTGAGTTCATGTAATAAATTTTAGTTAAAATAGAATTCCTTCAGGGAAATGAGTGAAGATTACGTAGCTGAATCCCAGGAGAAAATACTTTGTTACATGTGAATAGCATATTCTGACAGTCTGCAGTAGTGCACTCTCTTGGCAGAAGTCCTTCCATAAATCACCAACTAGAGTGTAAAAAAATGGATTTTGGTATGCTACCATGAGCTTCCTGGCAAATCTACGTGTGAGAGAGTTAATTCATGTGCCTTGGCAGCTACCTAGTGATAAAGAATGAAAGATAGGTTCACAGCAAGGCCCCTCAGGAACCTGAGGGGGACAAATGGTCCTCTGATCACTGTGGAGCTAGTTAAGGATAAAGAAAAAAAATTGTCAGCAAATTTCTTTAAGTCAGAAATACATTCCAAGAAAATCAGAAGCATTTCTGTAACCTCATCCTGCCAGAGTGTGAAGGATTCAGATTTAAGCCTGAATGCCCCAAAACACAGAAGAGTGAATTTGAACTGAAAGCAACTTCAGGGCTGTGGAAGGGGACACACGACATAAAGAGAAAGAAACCAAACGATCCCTCTTGCCTTCTGCTGGTAGTTGGAGAGCAGGAATTATGGTCATCAAACAGAAGGCAAACATTTCCAACAGCCTCTAACGAACATGTAGGCACTCAACCCCTCATTAGACCTTTGGGTCTTAGGTCAGTAAAACACCATACAAGCCTTTTCTTTTGACAATGTATTCACAGCCGTGAATGTGACACATCATGGAAAATGCATTCACAGTGACATCATGCAGACCAGCATGCCTGGAAGCACCAAGTGACACTAATCCTACCTTTCCCTGACTGTGAGAACACTCTTTTATGGTTGCTGCCTCCCTGTGTCCCAGCCAGAGACAGAAGGAGGCGTTAGAAGGACCTTTCAAACGCTCCAGGGGGCTGGTTTTGCCCTCAGGATGAGCCAAGCCCGTGGATGACCTCCCTGCAGTGTCCCCGCAGCTGCAGAGCTGCTCTGACACCGTTTCCCCACCGTCACTGGAGTCACTCCCACCAAGGAGCTCCGTGGTGGTTGGGGATGGGTGAACTGCTGGTACTGCATCACCACGGGTGTGCCAGGGCAGGCCGGGTGTTCCTGGTGCTGTTTTGGGAATGGATGGGGGCAGAGCAGCCCCTCACCACGGCACGCTGGGTGTTCCTGGTGCTGTGGGGATGGATGGGAGCAGAACAGCCCCTCACCAGGGCACACCGGGTGTTCCTGGTGGCATTTTGGGGATGGATGGGGGCAGCACAGCCCCTCGCCGGCTCCAGCAGCACTTGGCCGCCCATGTGCTGGTGGCACACACCCCATGCTGATGGATGCTCAGCAGATGCTCTTCAGAGCTAAATAATGCAAAAAGAGGCTGGTGTGAGCAATGTACAGCCCTCACAGTCCAGGCTCTGCTCACAGCCAACAGATGCAGAAAGCTGGAGAGGGAAGGGGATGCAGTTCTAAAAGAAAACCCCAGGCCAGTTCACCTTTCAGCATGTTAAAAAAAGTAGTTCCAGCTGCCACTGAAGAGAGAGTTTTACCTTATTAACAAAGTTCTGCATCTTCATTAAAAATACATATTTTGAAGAAATTTGCAACTTAAATTAAATGAGCTTTTGGCCTTCAGGAACCTTTATCTGGGCTGTACTCAAGACACCCGTGCATGTGTGTGCTTAAGCATTCCTAAAGTGCTTGTAGCCTCTTCTGAAGACTCTGGGCCCCTCAAGACCAGGAACCTCCACTGGAGTGAATGGAATCTCTCAGTTCATCTGCAGTGCTCAGATGGGTACAGGTAACTATTGGAATCTGGATCTTCCTAGGATATTATTTTTACTGTCATGGTTAAAGAAAGATAACCTCTCTGCTCATATCAATATTTTAGAGCATCTTCAGCAGCAGAAATTAGGTCAGGCATAGCAAAACTGCTCGTAGTTGAGGTGAAAAAAAAGATCAATAAAGGTTACCTGATACAGAGACAGCACAGCCAGCAGCAATCACAATATTAGCACAATATGCATCAAAATCCGCTTATATGTGGGAGTCACAAGAAATGGAAACAAATACTAAAACCCACACACAAGACATAAGCTATGATTCATGGGATGAGACAGGAATGCAATTTTCAGAAGAAACACCACGGAAAACAAAACAACCCAAAGGAAAATGCATTAGGTATGAGCCCATGTGAAGGGAAAAGGCAGCAGAGCTGCCAACATTGCCCTGTACCTCCTCCATTTTGATACCACAAGCAGCCATGGGGAAATAAAAGTTAGAACTTAATATCCAAGGTCATTAGTGCTCTCAGTAATAGATTATCCCTGAAAACACATTAAAGAAGAAAATTGTTTTAAATATAAAACTGGAATAAGCCAAAATTAGCCCATAAACTTGAAATTAAAAAAAAAAATTCTATGCATTGCTAACACTTGTTAAAAAGAGCAAAAACTGCAAGGGGTTTAATGCTTAATGTGAATTAACTCAGCCGTGTGCATTATACAGCCAAAGCCACAGAAATGGCCATCTAAATTGATTCCTGAGCTGGTAGGCCTGCAGCAGATACGCAAATGATAATGCATATATTAATAGATACTTTCACTAATTTCACTAATGACCAATTTTAAAGAGAAATTTGGATTTGTAGATGAACAGAAGCATTCCCATTCCATCATGTGTACACATGCAAGGAATTCCACATCCCAGGCTGGAGACTGAGGCAGCCACCACACAGACATCCCTGCAAACCCGGGGCAGCACCAAGGGCCACTCCCTGCCCTCCTGGAGCCAGCTCTCCTCGAGCTCCTTCAAGATTTATGTCTTGCAGAATGATGCTTGGCTCTGGAAAATGCAACCTTGTCAGTGTTTAGGACTGGGTGACAAATGGTGTGGGCTCGTGGCGCTGCTGAGGAAGAAATCACACTCAAACCAAGTCCGAAGAGCAGCCCTTGAGTGACACCCCAGGGAGCCATGGGGACCCAGCAGTGTCCTGCTCCTCCCAGGGAGCTCTGGGGACCATGCAGAGTGTCCTGCCCCTCACAGGGTCAGCCCTGAGAGACACCCCAGGGAGCCATGGGGACCCAGCAGGGTCATGCTCCTCACAGGGAACTCTGGGGACTCAGCAGGGTCTTGCTCCTCACAGGGTCAGCCCTGAGTGACACCCCAGGGAGTTTTGGGGACCCAGCAGTGTCCTGCTCCTCCCAGGGTCACCCCTGAGTGACACCCCAGGGAGCTTTGGGGACCATGCAGAGTGTCCTGCTCCTCCCAGGGTCACCCCTGAGTGACACCCCAGGGAGCTGTGGGGACCTAGCACCATCCTGCCCCTCACCCCATGCTGGGATGTGCAGCAGCTGGGCTCTGCCTTCCCACACTCCTTCCTAGGGAAAGACTCACCTGGTCCCATGCTGTGGCCGAGTCTGGGTTATTCAGCTGCAGAGGGTGGGCTGGACTGAGTCAGAACAAATCTCCTCAGCCCCCAGCTCCACCAGCTGAGGCTCAGCCCCTCTTGCACCCCAGCCCGTGTATCCATACAAAACCCATTTTAGCATTTTTTTTTTTTTTTTCTGCTTAGGCATCTATCTGCACTTCTGTTTTTCAAATCCAAGTCCACACACAATTCTTCAAATTATTTAGACACCAGCATTACCCTACAGACAGCCAAACCTGTGTTTTACATTTCCATTTGTATGTGAATTTGTCACAGCCCCAGTGTTCAGTTTGTAAAGTGCCAGTGGAGCCAGCTGCCCACCAGGCTTGCACGTAAATGCAGATCATGGTGCAAGCTTTCAGCAAGAAACCACAGAGGAAGGCTCTGCTGCACTGGTGGTGTGGTCTCCTCTTCATTCTTCCCACATGCACCCCAGGTATCATTCCCGTAACCATGAAGCATAATCCTATAAACCAGCACAGAATTTAGGCTTGACAGCTGTGCCATCTTGTTTTATGTATTACCCTGTATTACACTTCCAGCTAATTTCAGTTTTATGAAAAAAATAAAGAAAAGTCTTTAGAAGCTTCATCTATTGATCTAGTAACTTACATATATATTTTCTTTTTTGTAGGCTGTGGTCTTGCTTTCCTCCTTCCCTGTGAAATAGGTCAGTAACCAACTTCCTTTTAAGAGCTCAGGTGGTAAGATTTATTTTCTCCATACCCCCAGCAGGATCCCAGCTTACCCAGGTGGGACCCTGGCACAGGCACCCGTGCACGCAGAGGGGATGTGGGGACACACACAATCCAAACAACCCAGAGTTATTTGTGTAGGAAAGAAATCTCCCTCTACCATGGTCTTCATCAGTTTTGGGTGCTCTTGGGTTCCAGAGAATCCATCCTGGTGCTTTCTGAGGCTGCTGCCCCCAGCCCAGCTGGTGAGCCTCTGGGACAGAGCCTTGTGCCTTGTTCTGAGGCTCTGGGCATGAACGTGAGGCTGTCTGGGACTGCACCGTGCCAAACGTGCTAGTTGGTGCTGCAAGGA
Organism: Pomatostomus ruficeps; assembly: GCA_013400735.1. NCBI lineage: Eukaryota > Metazoa > Chordata > Aves > Passeriformes > Timaliidae > Pomatostomus > Pomatostomus ruficeps. Next base: position 45,068 of record VYZT01002676.1, read on the forward strand.
CCTGGGTTCTTTCCTGGTAGCTCCATGGACTACCCCTATTCCTAGATCAGCACCCTGACAGAAATTTGATCCTACAGTATCTTTCAGTGCAAGCAATTTCTGCAAAGATGAAAGATATTTCTAATACACTGCTTGAAGAGTAAATATTGAAAATCGGAAGGGATAACAAGCAGGCTGTAGATGCAAGTTTACACCTGAGAAAGTTCAGGCTGGCTCCTTTTGCTGCAAAATAGAGGAGAGGAGATTTAGACAAGGTAACCGTTTATGGGACTAGTAGCAGAGTCAAAGGTATGTAATACAAAAAAATATTTTGGCCAAAAAGACACCACAGAGTCTGCACTCCAATACTGTTAGAATTGTAACTTGTGAATGATAAAAATGTACTGAAAAATAACTGTAACAAATAAAATGAATGAGATCAGAAGAGATGCTCTGTGCTGGAAGATCTGACAGAATCAGACAGATGCCAAAACCCCCTCTAAAATAATCTATAACAAAAAACCAGGCAGGGTGCAGGTAGCCCTGGAGAGGCTCTAGCAGACTTCTGTTCAATGAATTCTCTTGCACAGATGTTTCTTTGTAGTTCTCAAAACCCTTTAAGGCTCCTGGTCAGTAAGGAAGTTTGGAAAAGATTCAAACTTCAGCTCTGCAGTGTCAGCAGAAATCCCTATCTGTGCTAACTAAAGCACAGTGCTAGCAAAAAAAGCAATTCTCTGAAACAATGGCACGGAATTCTACCTCCATTCTCCCTGTATGATTTCCAGACCAAACACTCAATCCCCTCCCCAAAACTTTCCTCTTACGGGTGACCCTCACTGGTGCCAGTGCAGATGACCCAGTTGCCTGGGAACTGTTCTTAGCAGCACTGGAGACCCACTGGAGATTCGTGTGAAAGGAATGGAAACTTTCAAGTGAAAAATACTCTCAAGAAGGGTGAAGAGAGGACAAGGATTGAATGATTAGCTACAAGGAGTCCTTAGTTCTGGAAAGACCTTAAAATCCAGCCTGGCCTTTACAGCTGTCTGACTCGATGGGATAGAACATTTGCACCAAGGTCTGGCTGCTTGGCTCGGCTCGTTGAAAGCAGACTGAAAAGGAGAGCTGAAATCTTGCTGCTTGCTTGCTCAAGGGAGGCTGACGGTGTCTGTACAAAAAAACTAAACTTGGTTTAAAAAACAAACAATCCTAAACCTCCAGATCACCAACAACACTGGGAGTATAACAGCCCCTTGTCATTCCTGCTGCAAGTTCTATGATCTGGGATGTTCTTGCGCCTTTGTCTCAACAAATGCTGTCCTTGGCTACATGGTCAAGTCTCCCTTGCTTTTGTGTTAGTGGTGTTTGTGTGTCAGAGCTGCTGCTTCCCTGCTGAGGGCCACAGCAGAGCTAAAAAATGACACCCTGAGATGGAGCTGGGGAACCCAAAGTGCCTCAGAGCACCTCAGATCCCTCCCAAATGACAGCAGGACCCCATTGTGGGGACAGAGGCGTGTGAGTAACAGCACATCCTGCCACTGAGGAGCAATCCTCAGGCCACTGAGAGTGCAGGTCCACAGAGTGGTGCATCTTCACAGGAGTACCACAAGATTAATTAAAAAGGAGCCAGTTAGCAGGAACGCATAATTTGCATTATGAAATCATGAGCCCTGACCACCTACAAAATGTGCTACTTTGGCTTAAGCAAACTGAATTACAAATAAAATTAATGCACCTGCAAAGAAACAGTGAATATTCAAACACAGACAGCAAAGACAAACTGAGAGAGGACAAGCTCAGAGGGATGCATATGATGGCAATAAAAATCATACAAAGTTTGCAGACCCAAAACATGACCCCCCTCCCTTCCCAACCAAACTGTTATTGAAGATATTATATATAAATAACTGTGCCTTGCAAGCCTTTCCCACAGACACAGCAACAGTCTTCAGGACGTTTTATTGTCTTTTATAATCTTAATCTATTTTTCACTTTAGAGATGCCAAATACTGTTTACCAACATACACATACCTAACAATAGCCTTACCTCATGAGTAAATCAATATAACATTTAATTGAATTTTTTTGCTTATATTACAGCTAGTTAACAGAAATTGGAGAGGGTGAAAGCACATCCAGAAATGCATACAAAGCGGAGGTATTCAGCAGGCCTGGAAGAGGAGATCAGACATGCAAGAAAAGGGCAGGAATCTGAAGTCAGAGATTTATATTGGATCAATTATTCCCAACTCCCTTTGACTATCTAAAATGACATAGAAATAAAGCCAAGCAATGGACAAAGGTTTCTTAAAATTCAAAGTCTGTCTTGATTTGTGTCTTATTTAGAATTTCTATATCCCAGCACAATCTCTGTTACGTTGCAAGACTCCACAATTAGCAGCTTGCAAACGGAGATAAGTCTTCTCTCCATCAATGTGCACGTGTGCTGGTGTGGTGGGGGGAGTAAGACACTATTTGAGTTGAGTTCTTCACTTCATGAAAGCCCAAACTGTTGTGAAATAGCAAAGCAGAATGAAATGGTTCTGATTTCTGGACTCCCACTGCACACAGCAAACATTGGAGGCCAAGAGGTTACCACGGTTTGGGGAGCTGGGAATGCAGCAAACAGAATTTCCACTGTCCTCACAAGAAGCACTACTCAAGTAGGGTTTAGAGCTAATTTGATTTCCACCCATTAAAATTATATGTTCCACACATAAGAGTCATAAAGTGTCCATAAAAGCAGGAGCACTTGCACACTGAGCAGCTTTGGCAGGGGCTGGGCTCAGGGGTGAGGAGCAGCAGGCACAGGGCAGCACAGGGAGCCCTCCCAGCCTGCGGGGTGTGCAGGGCCCCCAAAAGCCACCCTCGCTCCACATGAGCCGAGCAGAGCAACACAGAGAGCAGGATCCAGACCATGAAAAAAGGGAGGGTGTTTCCCTTCTTCCCCAAAATCACCTGATCACAGGCCGAGGTGGATTGCAGGGTTAGAGGTGCTGTAAACGGTGTCGGTGGCACACAAGCTGCTACGTTCCTCAAAAGCAGCCTGCTCCAGCACACCAAGGAGTGTCCTCAGATGATGTAAATCTGCTCAGCTGCATCGAGCCATGGTAATTTACACCAGCTGAGGGATGAACCAAAGGCATTTATTAAGGCTGCAGTGTATTTAAGAACAAGCACAGATCAATAGTCCAACAAATATTCATTTCACATCACTGCTTTTCAAAAGCGAGGTCAAATGGATCCTTACACTTTTTTTTTTTTTTCCTAGAATTTCAAGCAGAGAGCAGAAAGAGTTGGTAATTAAATCCCCTTTGAAGGAAGCCCTGGCAATGAGGAACAGGCGAGAGCTGGTACTGCACAGGAGCTGCAGTTCTGGCTCACAGGTGGCATTAAGGGCTCTCAGAGACCATGACTTACCCCTTGAACTGTGTCTGGGAAGCCTGGGATCTCCTCACTGACAGGCCACTTGGAATGAACACAGCAAATGAACAGCTTGGTATGTAGGTCCCAAAATAAACCAAACTGAACTCTGGATGTGTAGAAATCAGTACCTTTCCCAGGTTGTTTTTCATTTTAATGCACATGAATTCAGCGAGCTTTGTATTGGTATTGCTCTCTGCCTGGCTATAAGGAAGAAACATAAGTAGCATCACAGGGAAAAATATTCTCATGAGATTTCCATCCTAATTATGAAAACCCAAGACAACGTAAGATTTTAATGAAATTTCCAAGTGTATTGACATTTTTGAATAGAACATGACAAGGCTGACTTTGGAAAGGGATGCAGTGGTTCCTGGGGAGAGAGTACACAACGCCCAGCACTGAGCAATCACCCAGACCTTGGGACAATTTGTATCAACAATGTGCCTCATCAGAGTGACACCAGGAGTTATAGCATCAAAATGCCTCCCCTTGGTGAAGGAAAAAGAGAAAGAACATCATATGTTGGGTAGTAGAAATCAGGGGTGTTGGTGATGGCAATTTCCTGAAGCTTTAAAGAACATGTAAATGAAAATTTTAGGGCTGCATTCCGAAATATGGGAAGTTATTTGTCTTGCAGGTTAATTTAAAATCCGTATCACCACGCCACCACCAGAGTGCTGTGGTTTGCTGTGTTGATGATCTGTTCTCTCCATCCTCTGCAGAGCAGAGCCTGGGCAGCTCTGCTCACAGTTTACAGCAGGGAAGAAAAAGCCATAGGGCTTTAAATTTTTAAGCCGGTGTTTTGAAAATACTGCTGTATGTATTAGGCTTCTCCTGTTCCAGAGGCCCTTTCCTGGAGAGTCTTCCAACAGGAATATCATTTACATCAGCAAGGCTTTTTGGCAGTTTTTCTTTTTTTCCCTTTTATAACCATGCTGCAGTGAGACATCAGTTTAGGCAGCCAGCTCTGCAATAAAACTGACAACAGGTTTATTCTCCTGCTCCTCATGGGACCGATAGGAATTTTAGAAAAGAAAGCAGGAGGGAAGGAACAGCAAAAACATGTGCATATGATCGGCTCTGTCCCAGCGCACCAATTCTGCTGTTTCCAGAGTGATTCTCATTTTAAAATCCAATGTTTTTCTTATGTTTCATTAGATATTTATCCATCTGAATTACTCTGCAAAGGCAAGAAACCCAGAGCAGAGGTATTAGGAGGTCCTATCAACTTCAGAGCTGCTAGGATTGTACCTTTGGGGTCAAAGTGCCCTTGGTCTTGTTCTTGCCAAAGCCATGAAACCACTGTGAAACACCAGTGCCCTGGGACTCTTCTGCCAGAGGGAATGCCCCCAAAAGCATGGAAAAGATTTAAAAAAGAAAAGCAAATGAAACCCAGTCTCCTCAGATCATTGTGGAAGAAACTGTTATCTCAGAAGGCAATTGCTGAACCCTGTCCTGGCTGCCGTGCCTGAAGTCACACAAGCTCAGTTTCTGCTCCTCTCCCAGGAGGCACTGGGAGCAAAGACTTTTTTTTTTTTTTTTGCACTGGGTGCATAAATAGTCATTTTTTCACAACAAAAGGGTGCTCTTCCCTTCCTCACCATCAGGTAAATGACTGACACTCCTGAGCGTGCAAAGATGGTTTGGGTTCCCATTTAACCCTATTTTAACCCTGTATTATTCTTCAAGAGATCCTGGTGAAAAGAGCAGTGAGCACAACACCCAAGAGGCAAGAAGATGAACCAGCCGGCTGGGAAGGTCTCACGTCCTGGAGCCAGGGGTTGTGTCTCACAGATGAGCTGCCCGTGGTGCAGACTAACGCGCCTGGAACAGGCATGCTGAGAGATTAGAAATTCCTCCTTGATTTAATGGATTCAGTCCCAACAGTCTGGGACATAATTAAATCTTTAAGAAAGAATTAATCCATCTTTACTACCTGGTATTTATCATCTTTAAACGCTCACAGACAGTGTGTGTGTGCTGGGGGTACAGCTACATATATTTATTTAGAGAAAAACGCTTTTTTATTAGTAGGAACCATTTGCAGATTTGTCGAGGCTCCAAAGTTTGTATCTCTGAGACGACTCCATTAATTCCAGTTGCAAACAGAGGCTGTGCCCAGATGATGGCGCCTGCAAATCACGGATCCCTTGGAAATAATAATTAGGTAACTCGTTGTGGCAGGTTGCACACGGTGGGCTTTAGGGTTTTTTGCAGAGGAAAATAGAAGTCTTACTGTATTGCAACCCCTCAACCACCAAACCCCCAAACATTGCAACTCCTGCCTTGCTGTCCCCAGAAACCGTGGGCTGTGTTATGGTGGTGTGTTAAATTAGCTTTTACAGCTCCTTCCATTTGGGGAGTAACAGCACCAGAATAAGAGATAAGAAAATACAAAGGGTTTAGACTAAAGATTCTTCACCCCATGGGAAATACATAATTCAAGGTATTTGTAAATGTGTTTGTGATGTGCTGAAAAGCTGAACTGGAACAAAATAAATAAACCCAAGCAACCCGACCTGAGAATCCCAATCCTTGACGGAAATCAGACAGGAGGTTTAGACATATTTTGAGGGGATTGTAGGATTTGGGTCAGCTTGCTGAAAGGCTGTCCTGGTCAGCAAGAGCCTCGCAGCAGAATGAAGCTCCGAGTGCTTTGTGCCAGGCAGGGACCACCTTTTATACAGGACAGTTTCTGTTCACTTTGGGAGGGTGAGGGGGCAGGGAAACAAAGCTCTTGAGAAAATAACAGTGTGGAGGGAGACAAGATTAATTCTAAGTGAATCACACGTGTTCCATGGACTCAGGGTCTGCACACAGAGCAAAAATAAAATGCTTCAGACCTATTGCCTGAAAATCAGCTCAGCAAAGCGATTGAGTTTGGCTGTTTATCTGGGACTGGTGTTTTCACAAATAGGGTTCTCTCTGGAGAGTGCTGCAAATGGATGTGGATACCAGAATGGCCAGCATGCAACAAATTGGTGAGAAAATCCTGTTTCCTAATATGAAAATGTTTCATTTGAATTTTGTGATCATTGCTAATGGAGGTTCAGGTTTAACACACCATTTCCTCTAAATGTATGTGTTCAGATACATAAATGTTAATTCTGACCTTTGTCTACTAAGTACATCTAATTTTCCTCACATATTTCAGTCACCTATAACAAATTACCCATTCCTCCCAGTTCTCTATGTTCAATGTCCTTCTAAAGCTACCCAGAAGAAGGGAAAAAAATGCTGAGGAGCAAAGACATGCCAAATTGATTTCAGATTTGGGAGCAATCCCACATTGTGTAGATTGTTCCTTTACGGAAAAAAAAAATCTCCAAACAGAAAAATAATAAAACACCCTCAAACCAAACTTATGAACACTTTTTTTGGGAGGGAGGACTTTTCTAGAAGCTTTCAGATTTGCTATATTCTTTCTGTGGCTGAGCCCTCCCAGCCCTGAGAGCAGCCACAGCTCCCTGCTGAGTGGGAAGGGCCCTGAGCTGGTGCAGCTGGGCCAGGTTTGTGCTGCCAACACTTTGCTGGGAGTTCGAGCTCCTCAGAGACCACCCAGCCACGGGTAGCACACGACAAGGGGAGCAAATACCCATGGGCTTGTCCTCAGATGGTTTCCAGTCTAAATTCTAAAGAATCTCATTTCTTTCTCAGCACAGCCTGGTGGCTGTCAGAGCTTTGCTCAGGCTGGGAGCAGAGCAAGCATTTCCCTGCTCTCCCAGCTGGGTGCATCATATTTCACATCCTTGCTAAATATTATTTTGGTTTCAAGATTTGGAGAGTTTCTTCATATGCTTAAGAGCAAGAGTCTCAGCACATGTGAAGACAATGGTTAATTAAAGGAGTAATGAAAAAAGAGAGACAGCACATATGGAATCATTAGGAATGACAAAACAAGGAGCATTTCCAGCTATCTGGTGTGATGTTTGATTAATAATTACAGACAACTTTGGTTAAAGAAACCCTGTGCTTAAGAATTAACACATTTTTATCCTAAGAGTGACAGTTGTGTCTGTACATGTGAGTGCCAGTTGTTTGGGCTGGCACTGCTGTTTTCTGACACCCCCCTAAAAACTGAGCACCCAGAGAACCAAGAGGGCTCTCCTGAGTCTTCCCAGGGCCATTTCAAGTGCCACAGACACCATTGTAAGGCTTTAAAGATAAAAACAAAAAGTCTCAAGGAATGTACAGTTTAAAGCCACAATCCTGTAAGTGTCTTACTGTGAATTTCTTTTACAAACACAGATAATAGATCTATTAAATAATTTCCTCCTTGTAAATGCTAAGAACAGTTTAGTCCCAAAATGGCATCTTTGACTTATTTAAGCATTTCTTTCTATCAGAGTGCTGGGGATGTAAATTTTCTGAAGGAAAAAAAAAAAGATAGGCTCTTTCAGCAACTAGAAGAATTATTATTTGGGTTTAAAATTAATTCTGAAAGACAAATTTAACCAAAGTGACTTACGAGGTGGAATCAGAGGTCTGTTTGAAAGCCCATGATGAACATCTAAGAGCTGTGCCAAAGACTGCTTTCCATCAGCTCAGTGTGGATCTAAACCCCCCGGGTACTCCAGAAGAAAAGTGATCTGTTCCATCAGCAAAAGCAATGGAGAAATCCTGCTTGTTATTTGTTGGTGTCTCTTGGATGACCTTTTAAATAAAAAAAAACCCCATCAACTAAATCACACTGAGGTTTCTACTGTCATAAAATTCATTAGGCTTCAGTAAGTCCATGCCAAAGCAGAGTTCAGAAGTTATTAAAACGATTGCTGGGAATGCTCTAACACTAATCTCTTGCATCTGACTGACTATTTTCAGGAAGACATACAGGAATTTAATTATCTTTTTCTTTTAGGACTTCTAACCTGTGATAGACTGAGTTTAAGTCCATCAATGGGCTCAGAGATTTCTAGTGGAGGAAAACACACATGCACAGACTGACTAATCTATAGAAAGTGAGAAAGGATTCCTCCAGAAATACAGACTGTAACACTCCCAGGGTTTGTCAGAAGTGGTCAGACAAATTTTTAGAGTGAAGCAAAAGGTCCTTAAAAGAATTCCAAAGACTCAGATCCCAGTACTTTGTAATAGCTGGGCTTCCTTAGTCCAGTCCCCCACAGCCCTGGTCACTGGGAGCACCAATGGCACCAGGAGCGCTGAGCAGTGCCTGCAGTCAGTGCACTGTGCCCCTGCTGCCTGCAGGGCTGATGGAGGCAACAAACAAAACAAGACCAGGAATCTCAGGTCTAAATACAAATATCTGCATTAATAGAGGGAGTTAGCTTTTTTCTATCCTGCTTACAGAAAATCAGCATTACTGGACTCCAGAAGCCAGTCAGGTATTGCAAGAAATGCACTGTACTGCCTTGCAGCACACAAATACCTGAAAGGCTGTTCCTGGGCACAAAGCCATGACACAGCCTAACATCCCTTGGCTGGAATAATACTGAAATTAAAATAGGTGATATGAGTGAGATATTTAATTTTTCAAAAGCTCTAGCATTCCCCAAATTAATGAAACACTCCTTGGGTTTGGCTACAATAAGTACAGAGTCAAACACAGCCATCAGGGTCAGCAAAGCAGGAATATCCAGCTCCCCACACATGCTGCAACAGAGCACCCATTTATTCACGGGTCAGAGGCTCAAGCAAGAGACTCCGATTTTCTGGAACTTGTGATTTATTTGTGAACTGAAGGCTAATATATTCTTTAGAATAAAGGGAAAAAAAAAAAAAAGCCTCCAACCCCCTCAAGGTTTCATTTGCTTTTCAGCAATTCTGGTCTTACCAAACAGTGTGTTCAAGCCAACTTAAAATATCTCCCAGACAAACAAACCACGAAGCAGCACTCCTCCAGCTGGACCAGCAATCTTTCCCTATTTTTTAAAATCTGACAACAAACCCATCATCCACTGCATTGGATGGTAGAGAGGTAAAGGACCGGGCACAGAAATTCTGTGATTAGGTTTCTCAGCTGTAAGACCTAAGGGGAACAACAGATATATTTTTGCCTCAGATGGTTCCTCAGAGGAAATCTTGGAATCCAAAAACTCAGAACAAAAGGATGAACTAGAAAGAAAAGAGCCCCACAGACTAAGCCAGTAAAATACAAATAGACTACCAGGAAAAAGATGCACAGGAAGAAGATAACAATCTGTAGGATGTCCTATAAAGAGGTGAAAAACCTCAGTGTTACAGACACATAAAGCTGGAGCTGGATGAGACAATGCCCTGGAAATTCCAGCTGTAGGAAAGGCTCCTGCTTGTTTTTCCTCAGCTGTGCTGGTGCCACTGAGGGAGGGCCCACACAGGCAGGGTGATTCAGGTCTACAAGAACCGAGATAATGGCCCTCACATTTGCATGGTGAAAATGCTAAAGCCTCAAGATCTCTCTTGTTCAGAAATCTCTTAATTATTATTGGTAATGAAGCATGAGCCAGAGAAAGCACAGCTTGACATAGAGAGATCAAGCTGAGCTTGTGGACAGGCAGGGGAATCCCCCCTCCTTACACTTCAACCAACCAAAAACCTCCCCACTAAAAATTTCTGGGAGAAATGGATCACTGTGGTGAGGAATGGCACTTTTTGAAACCCCTTTTCCAAGGTGAGCTGTGTTCAGCAGCAGCAGGAGCTCAGCAATGCTCATGAGCAGCTCCAGCTCCTGGCACAGCTGGAAAGATCGGCCTCCAGCCTGGGACTGGTGGGTGTGGAGGGTGCCCAGTCCTGCCTGGCCAGGGCTGCTGGTGCACAGAGGGCTGTTCCCAGTGCCCCCAGCCATCCCAGAGGGCACCAGGATCCAGGGAGACTCGCTGGAGAGGCTGTGCTGCTCCCCTAAGGCTCTCCATGGCCATAGCAGCAGCCTGCTGCAGGACACACCCCATGTCGGAGTGAAATGGATGGGGAAACACAAGGAAAATTTGCTGAATTTGCAGCAATGGACTGACTCTTTATATGGGAGATGTTTCTTTTCTGGTAATAAAAGTTGCTCCTACAGAATTCCACTATTTTTTTTTTTTTTAAATTTTCAGTACAGCTACTGCTTCTTAATGGGGCAACAGACCGTGCTGTCTGTATTAGTCAGCAGTGGAGCTAAGAGAGGGGCTGTGCCTGGTGATGCCAAGGCTCAGAGTAATTTCTGCAGACATCCTCATCTGAAAGCACCTCAGGTGACAGTTTGGCAGGCACGCTGGCATTTCCAGCTGTGTCCCTGCTCCTCCTCATTGAACTTCAGCACTGCCTAAAGCCACTAAATGAGACAGAAACCCCTCCACAGTGGGAAGGGTGAAAACGACGTGAGGACTATTCTGTGTCTCTGTGCCTTGATAAAGCAAATAAACCAAACGTGGGAGGGGGAAAAGGAAATACAGAGAGTGAGGCCGTCTCTGGTCCTTGGCAGGACACAACCTCCTGGCACCCTCTGCCCAGGACTGAGGGGTTGCAGGAATCAGAGCTGCTCTCCCAGCCCTGCTTGTGTCCTCACGGCTGCTTGGGGTGGCACCCACACCCCTGAAGGTGACAGCTGGGCTGGGCTGAGCCCTTGCCTCCCTTTGGTTGTCCACTGCACCTGCTGAATGCACAGGGGAGAAAACACTGCTTTCACACATTGCTGTGGACACTGCATTTTTGGCCCTCCCAAGCGGGGATTTTGCTTCAGAGACCTGACAGCCCAAGTCAGGCCTCTCTCTGATCTCCCTATTCCCCTCAGAAAGCAAATGCATGTCTTTGCAGACTACAGAGAACACTCACTCCAGCCTCTTGGCTCTCACTCACTGTAGAAATTTTAAAAGACTAACTCCTGTTAATCAGAAAAAGATAAAAAAATTCAGACCTTGCAAGCACAGGTCTTGCCCTGGCCAGTTCCAAATAGGGAGAGGCTTTGGGAGTTGATTTAGCAGCCACATTCCCTAACTGTCACCTGAGTTAAAGCAGACCCCATTAATTTTCTGTGCCTTCTGTGAGCTCCGTTCCCAGAGAAAAGAAAGCACCATATTGATAACAGCAGGCCCTGTCACAGGAGAGGATGGAGAGTCACCCACGCGTTGCCTTGAAAACAAACAACCCCCAAACAATTGATCAGTCACTGCTGGTACAGAGGCAGTCTATTATGGATAAAAATACAGGTGGAAAAAATTCATCAGGGATGTGCAAATACCTCTATTTAAATTCAAGCCCAGTAAAGCAAGCTTTGCTCCCATAAACAGGAGTAGTGTATTATGGATGCATTTCTCTCAAGGCCTGGCAGAGAGGGAATGCATTTCCAGGCTAGGGGAACCAGAAAACAGAGTGATTTCCCTGTCGAGGCTGGGATTTCTGAGATGGCTGAACCTGACTGCCAGGAAGGGTGGAGGTGCATCCCAGACTGCTGCATCAATTGCTGTTTTGGCTCCCTGTGAGTGACCTGACACAGCCCCCAGGTGAGCTCTGTGTCCCCAGCAGCACTGCAGGGCCGCTGCTGAAATCTCAGCCTCCCTGGGGAAGCTGTGCAGCTCAGTGCCAGCTGCAAACCAGCTATGGTCAGCCTGAGAAGCTCCCACTGGGTATGTGAAATGTTATATTCATTAAAAAAAACCAAACTTGACAGAGCAGCCCATGGAAAAGACACAAGGAAGGATATGAAAGACATCTATGTGTGCATATTTGTGTGTGCAAAAGAGAGATTGAGAGCAAGACCAGTTCAGCTCCTCTCCTCAGTTATCACCACCAATTCCTTCCCCACCTGTTGCTGCAGTGCCCATGTGCCTGATGCACTTCTCAAAGGCAAGGCTGACTTTTGTTGGCACACTAAACCTGACTCAATATTGTCCTAGAATCAAGCAGACCTCGTCCTGAATGAGGAAAGGTATTAGCCAGACTTTTAAATCCAGAGCTAAGAAAAGAGAGTGGCCACAGCACCTTTTGGTTTTAATTTTAAGTTCCCTTTCCAGCTGTGGGCACACAATACAATGTCCAATTTTAATGTAGTCTCTGCACTTAATTTAGTCACAGCTTACCTTGATTTTCACATCATTGCTTTGGGAATCTTCAAGGCTTTCTCAGCAGAACAATAAACTTCGAATGGCAAAACCAGATCATGGCTCTAGAACTCTTCCACTTTCTTACTGACATTTCTGCCTAGGAGAGAAAATACCACAAAGTATCTCAGATAAAAAGGAATTGTGACAAGAATTCACTCACATTCCTTGCAATAGAAAAGAGGGAAACAGAGAACTTGAATTTTGAAAACTCAGGTAAACAATAACTAAAAGCACTGAATATTATTCAAGTCTCAACTCAAAAAAGTGAAAGAAAAATGTCAGCATTTTGACTTTTCTTCTCTCTCATGACCATGCAGAGTTCCCCATCTGTGCTGGCTGACCTTGGCCAGTGGCCAGCCACTCACCCACCTGCTCTGCTCCTGCCCCTCCTCATTGGCAGCTTTGGGAGCCCATCCATGCAACAAACCCTTCAGACAGCTCACAGTGCTCAGTAGTACCCAAATTATGGACTCTGTGAAGGACTCTTAGGCAGTGACAGAAAAGTAGGGTTATCATAAACCATTATCTGTGCAGGCAAAGCCCTTCCTGTGCCTGCTCTGGGGGCTATAACCCTAAACTCTGCATGTGGGATCCCTCTGTGGGTGGTGCAGTGGCCTTGCACTGGAGGCTGAGCTTGAAGCAGAGTTAATTCATACAGGAGAGAAGGTACAATCCATCTCTAAGGGTGGCTAGTTTCAGAATCTATAAAATCCACATAGATAGAAATTCTGGAAATGGCAGAGAGAGCCAGAACATCTTCAGCATGGAGAATGAGAAGAAAGCTACCTCATACTTTGCTACTCAGAAGCCACTGGCAGAACACAGTGGGTTTTGTTGTAGCCCGAAATTATTTGGAGTTGAATTTTTTTTTTATTTTAAGAACAGCAAATCAATATAAAACAAGACCATGCCTATAAATGGAACCAAAAGAAATTTATCACCTCCTATTCAATCAGGAAAAGAAACACACAGTCTTCCAATTATTTTTACCTTTACTATTTTCAGTCACAGTGATTTTTCCAGCAATATCAACGTCATCAACCAGTATATGACATCAGCTGGTGACTGCTTATGCTTCGGTGCAGGCAGATGATATATCTTGATTTTCCTTGCCTGAACTCCATTTCATCTCTCCCTCTGCAATATCAGAAACAGGAAAGTACAAAAAGTTATTGCAGTAAAAGTTAATATGGGGAAAAAGCAGGATATTCACTTTCACTGAGAGAACGGGGTCCCTGATGAGCAATCACAAGTCAGCAAATTCTGGGATGGCTTCCAAAGGCACAAAGAGGTGCTGGGGCTCATAACCATGGGAGCCAAAGGTAGTCAATAGCTCGACTGCAGCACTCCTTAACCAGTGACAGTCCCACGGAGCTGAACTGCTGCTCAGGCTGGAGGGGCTGGGAGCCCCTCCCCAGTGTCTCTGAAATCCTCTCTTTCTGCAAACACATGGATACTGGACAGCCCAGCAGCCTCATGGATGCACCACAGCTGCTCCTGGCCAGGAAGGGCCAGCTGTTCCTCTGGGGGGAAGGAGGTGCTGCAGGCAGGGGGGCTGCAGGGCTGTGCTGGTGACAGGAATGTGGGGGACAGCCAGCCTGAAGCAGGCTCCCCAGGATAATGTGGGGGACAGCCAGCCTGGAGCAGGGTCAGCAGGCATGTGGGGCACGGGCACACAGAGACACCGACACCACTGTCTTTCCCCTGAGGGCACTCAGGGACTGCAAGGACACCTGTGCTGCTATTTGCCTGCACACCTTAGCCGTGGCATGCCTGATACTGGGGCATCACTTGGTGCCTTTTGTCGCTAGTGCAGAGCTTTTCATAAAATCTCCTATGTTATTTGTTTGAAAACTGGATTTTTAAATAAAGGATGGGAAAGCCAAAATAAAACCACCCTGAAAAAATAACAAAAATCCCCTTTTCCCTGCTAAAACAGCCTTGCCTGGCTAACAGCGAGGTCATTCTTTGTTTTGGTTCAGACAATTTCTCTTCCGAAAGCTACACTTTACACAGAGAGACTTCATTCACATATGTAATTAAATATTGCTTTTCTGAACAGAAGTGGCCACACAGAGCATGCTGTCAACACATCCCTGCAAGATTTCTCCAAGAGTTCAGCAGAATAATTAGCTTTGGTACCGTTGCACAGTAGTTTTTATCTATCAGAGTTTTATCTTGCCTTCTCTCAGTGGTGAGTCTGAGAGAAATTCTGAACGTTTGCCTCATGGGTCTAATCATCTTATTGATGCTCAAAGCGTTTAAATGTGATCTGCAGCTCCTTCACTCTTTGACATTCCAGTTCTTAAAAAAAAGTCAGATATTTTGGCAGGTGCTTAGCTCAGACTTGTTCTTTAGGCTATGAGGCTTTTGCCTGTCTAATTAGCTGTGGCAAAAAGCTGAGAATGTTGACAATCTGGGGATGTGCGGTAATAAAAAATAGATTATTTACCAGCAGCAAATTAAGCCCTCTAAGAACCAGTGCGATGAGTTGTGCCCCTCTGACAATTCCCTGTAGCAGATAGATACCACTGTCTCCATCTGTCTATCTTGTGCACAGCGTACCTGACGGCGGGTTTCTAATCTATTTTCCCATGCACAAGAATTGATCCACCCAAGCCTTCAGAGAGTAAAGAAAGTAACCTTTCTGGTGACAGCAAGCAAAATCTGTCTGCTTCCAAGGATGATTTTTCCCGGTTCCCTTTGGGGCAGTGCAAATAACTGGCCAGAGTCGCCAAATGCTGCTCGGTGCTAGGGAAGCAGGGTAGTTGTGCTGCTGGTTTGGACAGACACGGAAGAAAAGGCAACTCTGGATGAAGGATGAGGTCTGGCTCCTCAGGAGCAAGGGGAGACACCCCTCAGTATGTGCCTGCTCTTCTCCATGGCCATGTCTGCTTGGTTTGGCTGGGAGGGAGCCACTGCTGCTGTGGGGCCAGCGGGACACAGAGACAAAAAATCCCAAACACAGAAGTTAGCAGCAGAGGTGGCTTCTTGCCTCAGCACAAGATCAGCAAGGCAGGAGGGCACGCAGGTGCTACAGAACATTCTTCCTCCTTTTAAAACCAGTCTCAGAAGAAGGTTAATAAAGACCAAGGCTCATTAGGGTAGCTACTTTTATTTCAGCCAGTTCACTCCAACTGACAATCTGCCTTGGCTTGAGTGCTTTTTTACACCACACTACTCTTCAAATTCCTCTCCCCAGACATATTTTAAGGAATGGGATTCTGGAATGTTTCTTGGTTTGCTCAAACCAGGATATATGGATATGAGAGGACAGTATATGCAACACATACTATCCTCTCATCCATATCTCTTTAGAAATGGATTAGCCACACTTTCCTGCAATGTTTTCCCCACTACGTTGTTAGCTCAAGGCATTAGACAACCCTGCAGGTCCTGTAAGCCAGTGCAATAATCTGATGTCAAAAGAATGGCAATAAAACCTCTCTAGGTTACAGTACTTGCTGTTCTAATATTCCTTACTCCAGAAAAGGCTGGATCCCTCTTTGGATCCAATGACTGGTCACGGATTTCAGCTTACATACTGCAAGGAGTCCCAGAAGTCCAATTCTTTGTCAATGAGCTGTTACTGTAAGAATATTATTCTGCTTCTTGGGGGATTTGTTAATCAATATGGGTAGAGTACGTGATGATGTAAAGCTCGTGCACTTCATTTCTGCAGGAAGCAGAGGTGACACCAGAGCTTCCCTTTGGAATGGTCACACCAGGGTAAATACAACACTTCGGTAAAGGATATATGGATGTGGATATTTTGCCTTTTGAGCAAAGACTGCAAATTGTGCAGCATTTTCAGCTGTACCAACTCCCTCATGTTTTGGCTTGTCTCATCATCCTCATAAGCTAAATATGATGTCAAGGTTTATTGAGAACATCCCAAAGCAGTTTGCATTTTCTAACAGCTGGGGACATCTGAGTGAGTTCAACAAACTGGCACAGACAAGTTAAAACCCTGTTCACACATCTATGCTAAATTCCAACAGAATTCACTCAGAAGTTTGGTCTGGAAGTTACACAGCTAAATCCATACAGAGCTGGCCAAGAAAGCCAAGTGCAGCTCCTCCCATGCAGGTGAAAGGCTGGAAGCATCAGGGATCTCCTGCGTGTGATCACTGCCGAGAGGCTGTGGGTTCCATTGCTGAGATCAAAGACCATGCAGAAACATTCTGCAACTCTGCTCTTTGAGCAGTGTGCAAGGAACAGGTAGGTGGAATTTATCCTGGCAGATTTCAGAAAGGGTCTGAAAGTTTTGGGGAACAGAACATCTGCAATGAGACCTGTTGCCCTGACTTTGCAGTGTTCAGTGTTTTTCCTTTTGTGATATTCTTAGAATCCTTTCTATAAACATGGCCATGGTTTTTCTTAGCATTATCTATGTTTTCTTAAACTGTATCTATGTTATGAATTCCAGTATACTGAGTGGAGAAATATGATTGACAAATACTTTGACCAGTGGATTATGAAGAGTAGTAATTTCTACCTCCAATCCACAGTGATGTGTGAAAACATATAAATAAAAGTCAGAGGGTTCTGCCCTCTCTCTTTCTGCTCTCTCCTGTTGCTGCCTCTGTGTAGTTCTTTGTGTGGCTCTCCTTCAGGCCCTCGGCCTAGAGGCCTGCCTGGGGAGTGCCATAGAGACCTCTTATAAAAAGCCCATGAGTGGTCTGTGGGCACAAACCCCAAAAAAATTAGTGCAAGGTTTTCTATTGACTTCTGTAAGGTCTGGCTGCTAATGGGTATCAATTAAGATGAAGATTTCTCTATTGATAAGTTATACATAATTTCCTGCTAGTAAAGGTTGTTACACCTCAAATCACCTCCTCCTTTATAGTAAAGAACCTGATGACAGACAAATTTTAATCTGAATCTTTGTGCAGAAAAATCCCATGTTCTATTTAATAATATGTGGTATTTTGTTAGATATTTACTGGAGTAAACTTCACTGAATCTGCTGTCTCCCTGGTGATCACAGTTGGTAGTAACCATTACAAGCACAGAGAATATGTGAGCATAAAAATTCCTGTTTGATTTTCAGCTTTTTCTTCCTGAAAATTCTAGAAAAGACTGAAAAACCTAACTTTCCAATATTACAATTAATTTGAAATGAACTTAAGGATCCATCTGCATTTATAAGGCTTTTAAAACAGACACTGACAATGAACTTGGCAGATTTTTAGAAAGCTTCAACATAGTGAAAGAAAAAAAAATAAATTAAAAGAAGCCCGTGTAGTTTAGAAAGAGAAAGAAAGTGTATTCCATTATATCTCTTTCTCCTTCTGATATCCAACACCATGTTACATTGCACTGCAGAAGCCAAATACTGAAGCAAATTACCTGTCAGGGGGATTTTATCAATAAATAATTGAGTTCAGCTTTCAAGGAGGGCCAAGGCTGGTACATTTTCCCCTACAACTGCAGTGATGCCTTGTTCTGTGCACTGCAACTGCTGCTGCAGCACCAAACCAAATCAGTGACGCAAAGCCTTGGGTAGGGAACAAATTTGGGATTAAGTAAAAAAAAACAACCAAGAAGAGAGAGAAAAAAAAAATTGTGCTTTTATTCTGGCTTCTTGAAGTTATGTCTGTGCATGTCCTCTATTCTTGATACCTTCTGAGGCCACTGACTGATCTGATCCACACTTATGAGGAGCAGGGCTATCACCCCGAGTCCCCTCAATCTCCAGTACAGGAAACCTGACAGAGGAAAGGGATCTTGCTGAGGGGAAAACTCCAGCCTGGCACTCCATCTGTTAGACACAGAGAGTTCCCACACGAGGGGAAGGCATAGAAGGTGGCCAGAAATGAGAGAGTGCAATACAAACTTGGGAAGGAGCCCGCATGGTCCTGGACACCAGGGAACCCAGCCCATGAGATATAAATCTATTGAAAAGCAGGCTTCATTAGCTGCACTGCTCATGGAGCTGCATGTTTACAATTTGGGAGGAAATGGTCTGAAACTGAAACATCAAGGCAAAAAAAAAAAAAAAAGGTGCTTTAATGTGGGGTTTATAAAAAAAATACAGTTTCTTAAAGGCCCTGGCTACAATTACAGCCATCATACCCTTGGTGCAGCAGATACTCACTGATCAGGGTGCACAGGGCAGCCACTCTGAAGGGTGCTTTGGTTTAAATTGCAGCAGAGTGGTCAAGGTTTGCCTGTGGGGAAGAACTGTCAGGAGGGCCCTGCCTGGGAAAGTGCAGCACAGAGGGTTCTGAGAAACCCAGAGCAGTGTCTGGACAGTCCCAGGCAGGGCGGTGCTCCTGTTGAGGCAGGGCACTCAAGTCAAGGGGCAATAACTTCATCATCAGAGCTCTTAATTCATTTAGGCAAATTTTACATAGTTTTGCCTGACTCAGATAACCTGCCTCATCCTCTCACCCTGTGCCTGTCCCAGCTGCTTTACAAAAAGCAGAAAGCAAAACAGTAGCTCCTGAAGAGTTATTTGTGACTCAACAGGATGTAAAATGTTGTCTCTATAAAAAGCTGGTGCTGTCCCTTCAGCAGAACAGCACCTGCCCAGACAAACCTCCAGGTTCCAGACTGCAGTGGGGATTCTTCATCTATCAAAACGTGAAACACACTGGGGGAGGTTTCTGGGTGTGATGCACTGGAAAAGCCACTCATTCCTGCTGACTTTGTGCTGTGTGGCCCATCACTACTCCTTTTTAAAATTTATTTATTTTCTTAAATTTTATAATCCCCTGGTAGCTGTTTAATCTGGCTGATGGCCATTTTTCCATTTAGCATGAACAGTTTTGGACAGAACCTTTCCAGCTGGTGGAGCATTTGTGTACTGGATCCACACACAATAATTACACTCACATTCCTGGTTCTGTGGTGGTATTTTCCTGTCCTTTTGCTGAGGGTGGGCTGTGCTGGCACCGTACCTGCAATAGGTGTGACCCTTCTGATACATGCTCTGGGGAGACAAAGACATCCTCTGAACCTAAAGGAAGGCAAAATCCTCCAGATTAAGTTTGCAGCTAGTCTCAGATATCCACTGCAGCAGAATACATTAATTTTTAAAGTGATTGATTTTAATATATATAACATATCTTAAAAGAAGTTGGACACTTACATAATTAACATTAAAATTTATATAGATTGGAAACACTGATGGTTGCACTAACAGCCAAAATCAGAAAGAAATAAAAAAAATCTAAACTAATTTAGGCTGTGTTGAGGCTCAAGTTCTGTAGCAAAACTTTTAGCAAATGTAAAATATTTTCTTTTGTGTGCAGGTTTTTTAAAAATGGTTTCTATAGAGTCTCTTTCAGGTATAATACATGCCAGAGTCACAAAGATAATCTCTGACTCAAACAGGCCACTGATATCACATAGCAAGGCTACTCTGACCTAAGAAAATCTGAATTTCCAATGGTATCCAGCTCACCACTAGTCATCTCTTACAAGTCAAACATTTGCAACAAATTCCCCATGCAGCCATCGGTTCTGCTACAGAGGGCAGCTCCCTATAACAGATTGGTTTGCGGGAGCTTGCGTTGTGCAGGCAGAGCAGAAAAGGAGGATCGTGGGGAGAGCGATGCCTCATTCCTTGCCTGGGAGCACGAGGGAGAGTGGGGAGCAGCCTGGCTGGGAAGGGGCAGAAGCAGCGATGCCCTTGGGCTCCAAGACTGGCAGGGGCCTGGAGCCCACCTCACTGGCAGTTCAGGTGGATTCTGAGTGCTGCCCCTGGGTACCAAGGCAGGAGTGGGCTCTGGCTGCAGCCTCCTGGGGATCCTGGGGAGCTGGAGCTGCCCTGCGTGCCCGGGGTGGGAGCTGGAATTGCCCTGTGTGCCCGGGGTGGGATCCAGAACTGCCCTGTGTGCCCGGGGTGGGAGCTGGAGCTGCCCTGTGTGCTCAGGGTGGGATGCCTCCCTCCCTGCTCCGTGGAGCTCAGGTGCCCTGGCACAGGCATCAGCAGGTGCAGGGCTGCAAGGAGCCCCTGTGGCACAGTGGGGCAGGAACTGTAATCCCATTTCAGGCAGGAAGAACCAGGCAGAAGAGCAGCTGATGACGACAGTAACTAAATCAGGCAGCAGGAGAGGAAGCTGCCACCTTAAATCCTGGGAAGTTTTTCCACTCTCCCACGTACTTGGATCAGGAGAACACCTGAAGTCAGTGTCACATGGGGCACAGAGGATTTTAGAGCACTTTGGAGCAGCACTGCTCAGGCACTGAGATGCTGCAGCCAGCAAATGCAATGCACAGCACTCCCACTCTCCCACTCCTTTCCCTCTTTGCCCTTTTGGGGAACATGAAGTAGCAGCACAAAGAATTTCTGCGTGACTGAAGCGAAGCACTGCTTAAAGAACAGCTACAAAAACACCAAGACATAGTGATGAAAAGGATTTTGAAAGAAAGATCCTTAATTTGAATGGAAAATGTCTCTAAATCCTTTAAGCTGCTTTGAAAGTCTCAGCCTCCATGATATGGTTTAAATCTAAGATAACAGTGCTGGTCTGAAATTAGACAGAACATAACCTTACCTAAAAGGCAGAGGGATAGAAAAAGCCAAATTTCCCCTGAAGTTTGCTTGTTTCTGCTTTTTTATTGTTAAAGGCTTGATTTATTTAGAGGGTGAACTGAAAATCTGAGCCTGTTATTTCAGTGTGGGAAGCACTTTGGAGCAGCAGCATCAGGCCACAGGCAGGACCCAGATAAACAGCACAACAAAGGGGCTGTTCTTGGGAAGCAAAGCTCAGAGCAGAGCTTTAAGCCAGGCTTAAAGGAGTGGCTGAGATAGTCTGAAGCACCTGCAGCTACATGGGAGGCTCT
Organism: Pomatostomus ruficeps; assembly: GCA_013400735.1. Taxonomy (NCBI): domain Eukaryota; kingdom Metazoa; phylum Chordata; class Aves; order Passeriformes; family Timaliidae; genus Pomatostomus; species Pomatostomus ruficeps. Next base: position 66,283 of record VYZT01002676.1, read on the forward strand.
GGGTTTGGAAAGAAACTTAATTGTCAGAAGATTATGTCACTACCTAAAACAATCCAAAACAAACCAAGTTCTGCAGCAGGGGTTCAAAGGCTAAAAACGAAATCACATGGTTTTATTTCTCCAGATGCCTGCTGCACTGGCACTGGGAGGCAGAGAGCTCTCCCATCACTCACTGGAAGGCAGCACATGGATATATATACATCTGCCTATAGCTCTTTGCATTTAAACTCTGCTTATTTATGTACTCAACCCCAGCAAGAAAACTTCATCTTAAAATTCACTATTCTTTAAAAATGGGGCTAAAAAAGAAAAGTGGCCAAGTGCTATACAGAGGGTGGTGATGAAGATGTATTTAAAAAAATGTCGAGTGTGAAATAACCAGGGTGGTAAGTATTAACGCTCCTTAGAGAGGATAGAGAAGAGTACAAAGAGAAATTTAAGCTTCACTTGTGTTGGAGGATTTATTAGTTCTTGAAAAGGAAGATTTCAAAGAAACTAGTAATGAATGAGGGAGTAATTACATACTGAGTTTGCAGAGAATAAACTAATTATAAAAATATGGTATGTTGTAGGCCATCTGCCCCCCAAAAAAGAACTGAATTGTCAAATTACTGAGCCAGAGATGACACATTATAATTACACTGTTACTATGCAAGATTTAATACGAAAATCTAACAACATTTCCCAATAACAACCATTTCCCTTTCTTGTTTGAAAATTAGAGTCATTATATGCTATCATGAGACTTGATGCTGCCTGCCAGCATCCCAATGTGTTGGGATAAGGGCATTTCCCATCTGTGAGGAACCAGAAACCTGAGGACAAACCCACGGGGGTTGTGCCAGGGCCAGCTGGGGACATGGGGGAGTTTCACCCCATTTGGAGCACAAAGCTCGATAATCTCAGCCAAATGATTTCATTCTGTGGGTAGGTGCACAGGAATTTAGCAGAATACATGAAATGGGTATCCCAAACTTTGCCTTGCCTTTGGACTTTATTTGATCAATTAAAGGGATTGTGTTTCCCTGCAATCTGTCTGGTGTCAGAGTTCCTCCTTCAAGAATGCTCACTGAAAATCCAGTTTAAAACCTGGTTTTGGTAGAAATATAATAAACCTCACCATTCTGGCTTTCTTAGGGCCATGAGCCCTTCCTGACAGTAAAGATGCCTGGAACCTGGAGCCCACTGTCAGCCAGTAGGAGAAAGCAGTGCTGGAGTTTCAGAGGAAGGAATCAAATGGTTCCAAATAGTGAAGGCTTCATTTTATATTGATCTAGGTTTGGCTGTTACTTTTCTCACTTTTCATGTTTCTTTATGAAGCTCTGCACAGTAATTTCCAGTGCCTAAGATCATCTTTCACATAATTTAATTCTGCTGTACTCAATGGCTTTTTGGGATTTTAGTCTCAGGAGACTTTCAGTTCCTAATGCTGACTTTTGTCTTCCTTGAAAAACACAGAGAGGATATTCAAATAATCAACAGCCGTTGCTAATGTGAAACATGAAGGGGCAGAGAGAAAAGATAAAGAAAACCAAAATGTCTGTGCCCATGCCATGAGCATCTTGAACACAAGTGGGATTTTACTTTGAAGCTTTGCACAGCCATGAGCCTTTCACCTTCCTAGAGCAGATTTTCACCCACATTTGCCCCAGATCAGCAAAGCTCTTTATTTCAGGTGAGCAAGGAACCCTATCAAAGACAGCAGGATCCTCGTGCTCTCAGAGCACAACTGCTCGTGTGTCTTCTTGGCTCCAACCACTTCAAAAAAGGCATCTAAATTCTGAAACATGAAGAAAATAAAAACCAGGTAACTCTTCCTCATCTAGTTTTGGTCCTCTGGAAGTCCAGGTCCCCAAATTTATTTGGCGCCAAATACCCCTGGGAGAATGTTTCCATTGGCTTTCTTGGTTGTTAGATAAGAACCAACTATTGGCAAGTGCAAGTAGGAATGAGAGGTGAGGATGTTTTCAAACAATGTGGTTCAAACCCTAAACTACTTCCTACCACACCTGAGCAAGAATCTGCTTCATCTTTCCTCTTGCTCACCAGTGAGTAAGAATGGTAATTTCTGAGATGCATCTGTAGCAACAACCAAAATTGCTTACAGAAGGAAAAAACCCACAAATATTGGAAAGAGCTTTCAGTGATATTTTTGATTCCTGATATACTAAAGTACAGAAAAAAAATCTCAATTAATGCATGATGTCTTAATATATTAAAAAACCACCTCCAAACACACAAACCACAACAAAAGTCAGAAGAGAAAGAGGGGACAAAAGGAAGAACATTCAAAGTTTTTGAATTTTTGTCACAGTACCCTCGAGGCCTAAGAAGTCCCTGCATGATTCTGGGTTCCTCTTTGCCCAGAAGAGGTGATGCCTGAGTAGAGGCTCCCTAGAATAGAGGCCAGACAAGATTAGGAGAATAAAATGGCTATTTACTGCAGGGCCTTCAATAGGGACACTTTGGGCAGTCAAAGCCCTCTCCAGGAGAGGCTACACGCAAGATGGACCCCAGATCATGAGTTTTTTACACTTTTATAAGTTTTGATCAATTTACATATCAGGGTTAATTCTCCAATTACAATTTGAGGTGATGATGGAATTTACCCCAAGTCTCTCCTCCCTTTTAGAGGCTCAGTTTCCATATTTTGGGGCCTGGAACAACGAGGTGTCCTTGAATCCAGGCCTGGAGAAGATTTGTTGTGTCTGAGCAGGATGGGAGAACAGGAACTCCCAGCCCGTGTGGAGTTTGAGAGTTACACACTAAAGTAGTGCAGGGTCTGAAAAAGAGAAAAGCTGTATCTTAGGCATCAGAGGTAAGGTGAAGATTCAATTCCCCACAGCAGCACCTGTGCTGGGGGCAGCAGGGGCTGGGCTCAGCCTACACACCTGAAAGAGCCACTGGCACCTGCAGCTGCTCAGGCCCCTTTTCTGTCCTCGTAGACACATCAGCTTTGAGCTGAGTTTGCACCAGTTCATACAGCTAATTCTTGCTAACATTAACAGGGGTTCAGCGTGTGATCAGAGTTTGCAGTTCCATAAGTAATTACAGCCTTCCTGCTGTCCAGCCTGCTTCCCTTTCTGCCTGCAGCACTGACTGGAATACAAAACCACTGAGTCTCTTCATGCTGATGGCTTCACTGTGTGCTCTGCTCCTATTTGCACCCCCCAAATTAAACATTTAAGAGGCAGTTAATAAAACTAACAGTTAGATGAGACACATTAAATAGAATTTCTGAAGAATGTATTAAAATTTAGTATTAGGATAATTATAAACGAAGTTACATTTTCTTCCACTTATTTTGGTTCCAAAGAATTTTTACAGCACCCTAGTATTTAGCTAATTCTGAAATAATAGCTGCATTTCCAGTGCAATGAATTAAATTGGCATATTCCTGGTCACATATTCATATGAAGATGTGAAGCTGCCACTGGCTTCCAAGAGAGAAAATCCCCCAAAAGTTTAAGGCATTCAGGGTGGCCTTCCCCATTCACGTACTCTTCTAGGTAAGAAAATAGACTACATCTGAACAAATAAAAATTATTAGTATTATGCTGTATATCCAGCTTATTAAATTAAATTTGTACACTAGTTTTTCCTCACCACTAATATATTTGTAGCCCTGTACATGCCAGTGCCCTAAGAGTGATCCTTTTCAGCTGTCACCGTGGTCCCTGAGTTGTGCCACCATTGTTAGATGCACTCAGGCAATAATCACATTTTAAAACTGCTTAAATTATTCACAGAACAGTATCATTTTTTCACCATCAGCTGATCAGACTTTTAAAATTAGTATCCCATAAAACACCTACGTGTATGTTTTTGGAGCTGATGTCCAGAAATTCCTCCTCTGGTGCACACCTTGCCCTGAGCACATCCTGCACGTACCACAGCTGCAGAGTTGCACAGGCGAGGAGCAAACCAATGTCACCAACCCAGCACAGTCCTCCCTGAGATTAATTGAAAAACAAACAACCAAGCAGAAAAACCCTGAAGAGAGATTTTCCCCATCTTAGTATATTAGAAGAGGGATTACTCCTGGCAGCAACTTGAGAGAAGAAGAAATAAAGGACAGTGAAGGGGGAAGTGGTTTGCAGCATTCAATCAGTATGCAGCATGAGACTCTTAATTTGCAAAAGCTCTGCTGTAGAGACATTCCAGCATCGCTGATGGCCACTTTGCTTCCAATGACTGCAGCTACTGCAGATGAAGCCTAATGACTTCTCGAGTTGTGGAAAGATTTCCCCAAGTGAAAGTACTCGTTAAAACTTTGTTTCCCCACTCAGAGGTCAGTCAGACAGAGCACGCACGAAGGGGAATCCATTTCTGTGATTCTTCTCTGGGCCTGTCCTCTTGGTTAGAATACAGCGTATGTTCAGGCTGCTGTGATTAGCATTACCTCTCTTGGTGAGTGCAGGAAAGGCACAATAACTTCAATTGTGTTGTCAGCTCCATCTCAGAGCAACTCCCTGCGAAACCCCTGAGAGGTTCCATGACTCAGCCATAACCCTGTCTCCTCATTACTTCAGCCCCGGTAGCAGGAGTGCAATATTGTGTCCCACTGATCTGTATTAGCTGAAGCTTGGTAGGGAAGGAGGTTTGTGTGGGATCAAAGCTCCAGCCTCCACTTGCCCACCTGCTCCTGGTCAAAAAAAGAGGCCACCTGGCTGTACTTTTAAAATGAACTCAGTATCTAGTTAGCCTGTGGTAGCCCAGGGAATATTTTAATTTCATTTCACAGAAACAGAGTAGATAGTGCTGACCTCCAGGATAAAGAACCCCACCACAACTATATTAACACAGTTTAAAGTAATCTTCTGCATTTCCAGTAAGGCAATATATAGTAAGGTTAAAAGTCTCTCAAGTAGTTTACTCAACACAGACTCAATTACAGAACTACTCAAAATGGCCAGGTCCTGAAAGCAGTTCTGCTGTAACAGAGGAGCTGAAAGCAGGCAGCAAATGCCACCTGCTGCAGAGTGACAGTGGGTACCAGCACAGAGTTAGTAAAAAGCAGACACAATATACACTCAGCCCCATGCTCTGCACCCTCCCCGCCCATGGCGAGGGCACTGTGGCATGAGCTGAACCCCAGGTCACCGGGTTTCTCTCTGCTGTTCTGCCCCAGTGGGTTTAACAAGTATTTTCTTTGTTGTTAATGCCAAGCCACTGCTACCAGTATCACTTCAACCTTGAAAGTATGCTTAAAGTGCTGCTCTTCCTCCAAGTAAGATAATTTTGATCAGATTCTGTCCTCTGCGCTTCTCATCTCTCCCCTAAACTGAAATGTGAAACATTTAAAACAATAAAAATCACTGTACTGGAAAGCTGCACTGTTTATTTTTTGCACACTGCATGCAAGTGTACAGCAGACTTTTAAGAGTTCTAAATTCATTCTGACCTTCTTCATCGGTTATTTACTTTGAGCCTTGAGGAAATGCTTAGCTTAAATGGCCTTTTTCCCTTTCAGAAATCTAATCTTCCAGAAAAATTCCACTGGACAGCAGGTTTTGTAATGGAATTACTGTAGTTAATTCCTATCACAGCAGTTCCTTAATGAAAGGCTGGAAGAAAGTCAACAGGTACTGTATTCTGTAAAAGGTGCTGTAAATACGAGTCATAGTTCAGAAAGGTGTGTCATCTCCCCATCAAGATAATGAATGGTCTCTCGAGTCAGACAATTAAAGGTTGCAATGATAATCTATAAGATATCTCCCTTTGTTTCCCAATTAAAACTTTTCAGACTAATTAAAACCATGCTTGTGTCACGCAGTGTGTTGCTTTCCAACTGGGGCAATAAAATAATGGGTCTCAGCCAGAGAAGATAAACGCCTGTAAAAAAAATTACCCATTTAAGCACCATCTTATGTCAACATTGATCTATGAAGTTTTGCTTCACATAGTGGAGGAAACCATCTTCTCCTTAAGGTAACCTGCAGTCATTTTCATAAAAGCTGAGAGCCTCGACTTTTATTAGTTCTCTTCAGGGAAAGCTTTATTCATTAAAGTCCTGTAACCAGGAGCCAAGTGCTTGGGTTCCACAGAACAAATGAGCCCAACGTAATGTCAATTATATAAAAAAAGAGAGCAAGATTAATTAAAACTCTTCAGAAATCTCTTCAATATCATCCTCTGATATGCTTGCTATCAGCAGAGCATGTCTTCCATCTGGCAGCTTTAACAATATAACACTTTGAGGCTGTTCTTAAGGTAATTATGTCAAATATACTGAACGTGATAGGAAGCAATTGGTAATAGTTTCAGATTAATCTCTGCACATTCTGGCATTCCAGTTCTGCCTTCAAAGACTGAATTTGCTCTCGCTGTGCTGCTGGTCAAGAGGGCTTTCCCCTTTCTGGTTGAGTTTTTGTTCTGTTAGCTGGGATTACATGGGAAGACCATGTTACAACACTGCTGGAGCTCTCCCGGACGAATCAGTGGGGCAGGACACAGTCCTGGGACCTGGTCTCTGAGAAGAGGCAAAAAGGGACAGACCCCATTATCTACACCCTCAAAGATGTCCTGTAGCATTTTCTGGCATTAGTTTAACAATTTTTAGACTTAAACTCCTCATTGCCCACTGCAGAGATCTGGGGATTTCTTGTTCTTGTGGAACATCAGTGGAGTACAGCAAAATCACCTCACTCAGCAGTTATACCCTGAATGACTTCTGTCTTCATTTCTATCCCTGATCTCACTACTTAATTAGTGGTAGCTAATTACTCTGAATAGCCTTGCATCTTTAACTAAATGAATGTGTGTAATCTTCTCTGATTTTCTATTAGAAAAAGAGAGTCGGTTGGTGGGATCACACAGATAAATACTCTGCATGGGAAAAGGTACCTGGCAGACTGCAGGAAATTTGTGCCCAACTTTGCTGTTCTCACATCTTCTGGAGACCTGGGTCAGAAGCTGTGGGACCATGGTGGTGCTGAGCTGAGAGCTCGAAAGGTGCAGTGAGGCAATGGGGCTGCTGGGTGACACTGGGGACAAGCAGAGTCTGTTCCCCTCTGTGCAGTGCAGAGCCCCAGGATAGCCCTACAGGAAAGCTCTGAGCCAGCTGGGACAAAGCTCTTCCTCCATGAGCACCACCTCCTGCACCTCCACACCTGCTGAGGCACCAGTAATGAGATGTTGTCATTACATGCTTGTGTCATTCACTCCAACCAGCTGACATTTCACTGAACAGTGCTAAACTCTGCATGGCTTACACTGAAAACACCCCAGCTTTGTCTCTGGTTAAAGCTTTCTTATTTATTCCCTGTCCTCTCTGCAGGTCACTCTGGCTCCTCAGCCAAGATTTGGGGACAGTCCCCAGGAACAGGACTGATGATATCAGCCCTGCTACCTCCTTACAAAACTCCTCTGCTGACAAGTCTACCTGGCATCTGCCAGGTTTCCTGAATTTTACTTTACTATAAAGACAATTTCTAGTATAACTGGGGATTTGCATCAATGCTGCTATAAAACAAACAAACAAAAAATCATCAAAGCTGGACAGAACTTTCCTGTGTCAGATTTGCTAGGAGACTCTATTATTGCCATGAATTTAATTAATTCAATGTATAAAAATGCATTTGTCTTGCTCCAGAAATATGATCTTGATGAAGAGGTCTGACTAGAATTACACATATGATTCTCAGTTTGGGGTTTTGTGTAGGTACAGCACCAAATCTCTGAGTCACTCTGAGTTCAACCAGGTTTTTGTTACTTAGATTAGTGATATGGAACAGGATCAATTACTAACAGTTGCAGTAGTTTGGGCAGCTTCATCCTACCTTCCTTTAATCTTACAGCACTATGCAAAGAGCACTCTTCCTCTCGTAGAAAATAAAAATAAAAACTGGGAGACTTGAGAGAAGGCAGCTCACCTTCTTTTTTTTAAGTAAGAGCTGTAGGAGATCAAAGAGAGAAACTCAAGCAGGGGTAAAGTCTTTCACACCCAAGCCAGGTTTATATGTAATTTCATTGTGGAGTCTATGAACAAGAATGAGGTTCACTTCCGGTATTTGACGCAACATGAGAATACTGTGAGCCTACTAGCTTGATCAATTATTTCTATTAGATGCTGTTTCTGATACACTGATGAGATCTTTGGCAGATTGGGAATTTCTTACTTAAAATGCAGAGAACTGAGTCTGACAACTGCTCTGACATTATGAGGACTGGATGAATCCTGAGGTCCTGAAGGACAAACATGCCAGGTTTATCCACTGCAGCCATTGTTTGAAAGAACTCAGGTACACATTGCTGCAGGTGTCAATTCTGTTCCTGGTCTGAAGGTAATTTCTGTAGCCCAGAAGAGTTTAATTCTATGGTTAGATAAAACCTGAGATCCTGAATGAGAAGCTTCCCCCAGAGAAGTTGCCCTGGCCACATCCCCATCCCCAGTGAGCTTCCCTGGTGCCAGTCAATCACTGAACTGAAAGCTTAGGAGAGGCCCTGAGTATCTGAATCTTTTTCTTTATATGCAGGTCTGATTCCTGTTTCAGATGTAGAAAAGATCAAATTTCCTGTTTATACAACAAACACCATTAAAGGACCTGAGGGGCTAAATACATGCACACACAGTGGATAAGACACGCACTCATCTCTGAGCCCTTAAATGCTCAGGGAAAACAGAGACATCAGGAAGATCTGCACTACTCAAAGTCCCATGCAGCAAATCAGCCACAGAGTTGGACAAGGAGGTCAAGATGCTCTGTTAAGGAGAAGTTTCACCTTCTGCCAGAGCCCACGTGGGAAGCCTGGGAGAAGCCTGGTTTGGGGAGGCAGAGCAGCAAGACACCTGCACATACACACGGAGATGCAACTCTGTGGTCAACCACAGCTTTTGTAAAGCAATGAAATGATGAGGCAGCAGGACAATCTGTTTTGAACACCACAGTCCTCTGGGATTCAATGCCATAACTTTTTTATTTCCCTCCTAAAATGTTAATTCAAATGTGCAACTAAGTAAGTGCCAAAACAACTTGTAAAACTTTTAGTAACCCCACATTGACAGAAAAGTGGTATTGCAGAATGTGCTCCATTCCCTTTGATCTATGATTTATTGATGCACAGTATGAAATATTCATTAAAACAGACTGCTGTTTCCCGTTGATTTGTCATGTTTTTAATTCATATTTTAACACATTAATAAAACTGACACTATTAATTATTTTTTGAAATACCAAATATATTTGAGATGTAAAACTGGCATGGGTTATGTTTGATATTAAAATATCAGGAGGAATTAGTTCAAGCAAAATATGATCTGCAAGTGCTTGTAATGATACTCTATATTCCATTGCCCCAAACAACTCCCTCGTTCCCTTCACTACTTTGAAACAACTTTAAATTACAAATGCAAGCTGCACTTAGAAGCAGTTGTAACATTAAGCTCATGCTGCTTCTGCATTTCATACAAACACGTGTGTTCATCAGTCTCTACTGAGGTAACACAGAAATAGATTGGAGGGGCACAGGAACCTGTTTTTCTGAAGTGATTACTGATCTTTGGCTTCAGTGGTGTTTTTTTCTTAGCAAGGGTTTGGTTTAACAATCCACAAGGCAGCTCTGTTCTGCCACTCCATCTGCTCTGTAGCAATAATAGGAAGGCTTATGCATTTTTAAGGGAAATATGGTCTGTCTTGTAAAAGGCAGCCTCATAATTACAGCTTCCAGCTTGGAGGAGGACATGTTGAAATGTGCCTATGAAAAATTAAAGTTCATACTGGTCAGAAAAACTCCACTGAGGTACCTTCATTTATGTCACCCAATTCTTTGGCCCTCAGAGATGAATTATAAAGTATTGCTCAAAATCAGAATGTCCACCTTCTAGGACTGTATTGTTAAGCTTGTGCCACTTGAGGTCTGGCCATTTCTACTTCTGAAGATCTTGTTTTCTAGAACTCAAAGAGATTTATTAATTTTCTCATTTTAAAAAACTAAAATTCCAAATAAATAAACTATTTTAAATAGCACATCAAATGTACACTCAGAGATCAGCTCTCATTTCTCAGTTAATGTTTACAAGAGCTTCTATCTAGAGAGAAAAGCAGAAAAATATGACTGACTCAAGACCACTCAAATGTCTCAAGCAGTTTTCATTCTTCTTGTTGCCAAAATTAAGAAACGAAAAGAACTACAACCTTTCAGCTTTCACTGGTGCCAGACTTCCATGAATTTTTTTTACATTAATTCTGACATCTGAGATGGGCATAGCTGTATATAAAATATTAAGGGTGCCCAACCAAGGTTTAAAAGTTATCTTTAGCTCCATGAGATAAATTACAGAATCTTAGATTTAATCAGACTCAAACTTCTGCCCAAACCTGAAGAGTCCCAGTGAAACAGCAGTTTCCAGGGATAGGAGGATTGCTGCTGTCGCTGTGTCTGCCCATCACCACTGCAGGACTAAGGTAATCCATGGCTTGTGGTGTAACCAGGCAGGGACAGGGCCTTGGGATGGCCACACTTTACCAGAGCCCCCCTGAACCACCAGAACTCCACACTGCTTTCTCCGGTCTGCCAGGAGGGTTTAAAAAGGACATGCCCAGCACAGTTTAAGGTTTGGAGACTTGCCTGGGGATCACTAAAAGATGTGTAAATGTGTCATGAGCCTCTTTCTCACACAGCAGAAAGGCAGCAAAGGAGAGAGCTTGCCTGGAGGTTTGAGAATGCCCACATTGGCTACACTGGGATGTGCTTTGTGAGGAGAATTCCTGCAATTCTTTGACCTAATAGCTAAAGGAACCTTTGACTGTTGGGCACCAACTCGAGCTTCCTGGTAAACAGTGAGTGCTGTGAAGAACTGTCCTTGAGGCCTCCTGTTGCTCTGGCTTTGGCACAAAAAGGAAGAAGTGCTGTCCCTCATTACACACATACATTATTTGACTGTCTCAAATCCATGTGTTTTCCACTGGCAATGTGGAAGTTCATATTTTTCAACCTTTTTTTTTTTTTTTTTTGGTGTGTGTGTATTGATTTGTTTTATAGCAAATCAGCATTTCATCTGACCTTTAAAATTGAAGCGTCCATGGTTCAGCAGCTCCCAAAGCCTTTGCTATCACATAATTATGGAACTGTGATTCAGGTCTGTTCAGCAGCCAACCTCAGGCAGGAAGTTCTGCAAATATATTGTAGCTGCTTCTTTATTAATTAGCAGCAACTTCGGCTACTGGATTTCAAAATACAGCAATATTCCAAAGAAACATGAAGTGCTGACTGAAAATAAGAAAGAAACAACACAGCAAAAGGCCAGAGTCCTGCAGACCATTCCACTAAAGTGTGCCTATGGGATTCCTGATGTTGCATTTCCCATACTGTGGCTGCACCCTCAGGGCCAACCCAAAAAAGAGACTGCATAAAGGTCATTTTCAATGTGCTAATGACACTGAAAAGCACTCACTGATCTAGAATAAGCATCTCTACTGTATTGTGGAGAAGGCTTCAAATGCAAGTAAGTTCAGAGACTATATTGGGATGGAACAGATGCTGGTGAATTATCCTGTCAATTATCATTTTCTTTTTACTAGAACTGAATAAAAATATAACAGAAACACCCTCAAGATGCATGTAAAGCTTGTTATTTGAAATGTCATTGCAGATGGAACACAATCCTGACTCTAGTAACGCTGAGATTGCAGCTGTGTGCCTACAGCTTTTGCTGTGCTGTGGGGTGAGGGTCCCAAAAACTGCATCAAGAGCTGGAGGACAGGAGGGACAGGTCACTGATAAATCCATCCAGTTCCAGCTGTGGTGCAGCTGGTTTTTGGGGCTGTGCTTGTGTGCACCCGAGGTGCCACCACCACCAATTCTCTGGGTGACCCGGGATGGCCCAGGCAGTCTCTGCACAGATGGGGTGAGGGACTGGCTTGGCACAATGGGCCAGCTGCAAAGGAGCTGATTGACTGAACCATCCCAATTAAATTTTGGCATTATTGTTGCGGGAGCTCTCTGGGACGGAATTTTGGGCCGTTGCCGAAGTTGCCCCAGGCAGTTCCTACTGTGTTTAGCCCAATCTGAAAGCCGAAATGTGTTTGTTACCAAACTGGGTGGAGAATGCAGCCTTCCCCTTCAGAGACTCCCCACGGTGACTCCTGCTGTGGCAGGGATCAAGCTGTGCATCACTGCTTGTAAAGAGTTAATAGGAATTGTTGCTGTGTGGGAAGCCACTCTTATGTGGTTAAGCTATTTAAGAGAGGTTTTGCCTTTAGTTAAGATATTCCAGTGGCAGTGAATTAAACATGCTGGAACAGGCCCCTAGGATCCCAGGCCAGCTGAGTGACAAGAGTTATTGGGCTATTTGCTTTGCATATACCTCAGTTTCCCTCCATGTAAAAGGGGGTGATTTACAGCACCAGGAATTTGTGGATGATTTAGGAGCTACACATTTATTATTAGTTTTCTCATCTGGTTTCGACATCTAGCGATACCAAGTCAAAAGCAAAGCAAGTTTTCATTAATGAAACATGAATCCTTCCCTAATACAGTGGGACTGAGCAGTCTGCAGGATGATTTTGTTGTCTGATATCGTTACCCTTTATGATCTCATATTTTATGGTAGTTAATGCCATTGGAGGAAAACATGATTAGAGCAGAAAGCAGCTTCAAAGCAGCCATTGCTGAGTGCATTCATCACACTTGCTGCAGAGCTGGATTTTTCCTCTCTACAAATATAATCAATCAGTGCAGGTAAAGAGTTAGTTGCAAATAGCAGCCCTTTATGTCAACTAGTGTGTATCCTGTTTTTTATCTGTATGCTGGGAAGTGTAGTTAGACTGGGATAAGTTATGTGGTGTGGGCTTAGGCATTAATGAATATGAGAAACTAAATTATTGAATTTTGCAATGCAAATTATTTTTTGAGCACAAATTCTTCACTTTTGAATGTTAAGGGCTCATAAAAAATGTCAATGGTTTATGAATTAGGCCATTAGCTTGCAATTTGTGATCCAAACAGTACCACAGCCTCATGTAATAAGTGACTGAATAAAGAGCAGCATTCCTCTCCACACTTGCAAAATAGTTTGTCAGGAAGGCGAATGCAGGGAGATGTCCCACGAGGGACTCATTCCCTCCCTCTGGAGGGGTTCCGCAGCAGAGGGGGCCTGTGTCTGTCCCCAGCTGTGGTGCTCAGAAGTGCTGTGTTTGTGGGAGCCATGCAATTGTGGCAACAGACAGAGCTGATGCCTTTTCCTGGTCTTAGGAAATGAAAGCCAGACACGGCTAAAGGGTTCGGGGTTGTTTACCTCAATATCTTTAATAGGATCCTGTGGTAACACAGATTCTTTCCCATGGGAATTTTTCTCTTCTTCTTCCTGTGTTTTATAAATAAAGATAAAGTTTAGATGTTATTGAAACGGTCTCTGGGAAAGATGGGTGGTTCTAACCTGGCCAATTGGCCTAGGGGGAGGTTTTGGATTTACCCAGTCTGGACGACCTTTGAAAAGTCTATATAAGCTTTATAATTAAATAATAAATTCAGATTTATGCCACTCGACCATCTCGATTTCTTCACTCAGCTAGCGGTTCAACAGTGACAGGATCCTATCGGTGCGTCACTTGGCCAAGGTGGAAAGCGTCGCAATGCCCCCCTCACGGTAAATCCCGTATATAATTTATAGACCTTACACATCAGCAGCTCTCACAGGGTACCCAGTAAGGGGGGCTTGGGTGGATGGTGTGATGTTTTCCCCATCTATGGGACCCCCACCCCCTGCTGGGCTAAACTCTAGTTCACAGAATATGTTCTAGAAGGGGACCTTGGTCCCCCAAGATAGTAGAATGTTTGATCTCCTGGCTGTGCAGCTTCTGGGGCGTTTGGTCTCCTGGCCCTACAGAACACTGGAACTATGCTAAGTTATCAGGCTTAAAAAATTACAAGTATGCATGCTAATACTTGTGGATGTATAGAACTGTGTAATAGGTATATGAAAGAAAATGGCAAAAATCGTCTTGGCATTAGAGTGGCTGTATGTGGGAAATGGGCTCAGAACTCCCCTGTTTCTGCCCCTTGTGGGGCTGTACATGGGAAATGGGCCCAGAGTTCCCCCACCCCTGTCCCTCATGGGGCTGTACACGAGAAATGGGCCCAGAGCTCCTCTGTCCCCTGTGGGGCTGTGTGTAGATAATGAGCCCAGAGCTCCTCTGTCCCCCGTGGGGCTGTACACGGGAAATGGGCCCAGAGCTCTCCTGTCCCCTGTGGGGCTGTACACGGGAAATGGGCCCAGAGCTCTCCTGTCCCCTGTGGGGCTGTATACAGGAAATGGGCCCAGAGCTCCCTGTCGCCCGTGGGGCTGTACACGGGAAATGGACCCAGAGCTCCCCCATCCCTCCTGGGGCTGTGGGTGGCCCTGCAGAGGTGCTGCCACCTCAGCCTGCCAGCAGTGCCTGGCCTTTGCCAGAGGTACCAACGAGTTTACCTGGCTTGAGACTTCAATGAAAATGATATCCACCCATGGGGGGAGGAACTCTAAGCGGTTTTGTGTACGTACATGCATCTGGAGTGAAACCCAAATCCGTCCTGAGCAGTGATGTACCCTGCACAGGGCAATCTGGAGGTGTCCCAAACACAAATGTGAGCTCACATTGCAGGGAGAGAACTGCTGTCTTGGTGGCCAATTCCCCATTCAAACAGTAGTGCTTACAAAGGCAACCAAAAATGCAAAACTATTATGGATATAAAAATTCACACTTGCCCAAGATAAGAAAAATTTTGCAAAGAAAACACTAATTATGAGAATATTTATGTGACAGGTTGAATATTGCTGTTATCTAAAAGATCTCTGCAGCTACTCAGTGTTTCAGAATCTGTGCTGGGGTACAAAAATTAACCAGAAAGAAGGCAGAGGAATGGATTGAACAGGGATGTTAAATGTTTTGATATATAACATACACTCTTCAAATAGTATATGTGTATTATACGTGATACAATGGTATATGAAACTCCTGAAACAGCCAGTTTGAAAATGCAGGTCTCTAATTTGTGCCTGTGGCATCACATTGCTGGTAGCTTAAGTGGAGAAGGGCTGAGCAGCTGGTGGCAGAAAAGAGGAGTGGATTGAAAGCTTTGATTCCGAATCAGAAATGACAAGGATTTTTGGCTGCCCCTGCTGCAGGCTGTGGTAAGTACCTGAAGGCAGTGCATCTTTTCTCTCTGCCTGCCTCAGCTGTGAAATTGACCTTGCCATGGGCCATGTCCCAGAGCCTCTGACCCGGCTTTCAAGACTCCAGCAACTCATGGCCTGGATTTTTTTCTCTCTCCTTTCTTGCAGCTGAATACACACACACATACTGTATGTTTGCATGTACTGGGCAGCCAATTAAAAAATCCATGTGTTTGAAAGACTGAGATCAGGCCAGTTTCAAATTTCAGAACGTGAGATTAACATTCACCACCAAAATAGGTTAATTATTAGTCTTCATTAAAAATTAGCATTACGTATGCAATTAACTCAGTCCTTAAGAGTTTTATTCTAAATTAGCTGTGAGTGTACAGCTGCTGTGAGGGTGGTGCAAGTAGTTAACTCTGATTCAGGGTGGCCAAGCTTATGAGCTCTTCCCTATCTTTCTTTTCTTATCATTCCTGTGGTTCTGCTCATAGCTCAGGTCTCCAAAAGCAGTTCCCATCTGCTTCTGGCCATTTAGTTTTATCAGGGTGACAGGAACTTGTTCTGTTTTCACCAGATACTGCTTTGCTTGTTCTGTGTGGTGTATACACACACACGTAAATACGTCCACAAAACAGATATATTTCTTTTTGTTTTCCATTCAAATTTCCCACCCTCTTATACCCTCTTTTCTTGCAGATTTTACTATATACACACTTTTTACAATACCCCCATTTGTGCAAGTATACAATTCCCCAATGGCTGATTAGCTGTTACACATTACTTCTACATTTCTGCTTAGATTTGCATGTTTGTTGCTTATTTAATTAGTGGTGTTACTCACACAGTGGCACCAGACATGCTCTTTTAGTATGCTTATGTCCAGGTTATTAGTAACTTTCTTGATATGCTTACAGCCCATAGTGCAACAGGCCCTGCTTTGGCTACGATCTTTCATGTTCAGTGGATCTATTTTGTTGTCTTTTCTAAAGAAAGTGTGGTTGCTCCTAAAACTGTACTTCAGATGCTTTTCTCTGCTTGTTTCACCCACCTGATGGGACATTTGCCCTGTTAGGAGCACTCACAGCCTGTTGCTAACCTCCTGCCCCCCACAGTTATGATGTAACTGTCTGTGAGTGGTCACTAATTTAAAGAAAATTTAAGCAGCTATCCTTTCCCCTCATGCTTTGAGGGGTTCGTTGTCATCCTCACAAGCAGACTGCCTGGGCCAATGGTGAGCAGCTGAAACCAGCGGCGCATAAAACATTCTAAAGCCCAGGAATGCTGAGTTATGAGTGTCTCCTGTTAGCTCAGCATAACCACAGGGTCCTGTTCAGCATCCCAGGGGCTGTGTACCTGCCAGGACCTGCCAGCTCCCATGAGCAATGTCAGCAGCAGGGCACTCCAAGGAGCTGCTTGTACAGCTCACCACAATATCAGATGCTAATACAGACACATCTCTCACTCCTGGCAGGAAGCAGGGACCGAGGAGACCCAGGGCTCTCAAGTGTGAAATGTTAACACTCAGTACCTCAAGCGCTGTCAGGCTGCCCATGCCCTGGGGAGACACACCTCTCTTCTGGCTGGCTGGTGAAGCTCAAGTATTGCAAAGGTCAGAAACCATAAAAGAAAAGCTTAGACGGGATGTTTAGCAGTTTGAATTACCAAAAAAACGAAGTGAAGATTTGGATCATTGTCAAATGTTACTGTGCCACCACCTGAGCTCTTGGAGTAGTTAACAAAGCTCATAAAGAACTCCTTTGCTGCATACAAACATAGGTGGGAGCAGACCTGCTGAAAACCAGCACCTGGTCTGCAGGAATGGTAAAACGCTGAGCCTGCAGCCAGTGGTGCTCCCTGAGGGCTGACCAAGATCCCTTTCTCCGGTGCCTAACATGCTGTGTTTGGAGCACTGAGGCAGCTGGGGGAGAGGGAATCCTGCCAGGAGGGTGCTGGACTGGTCTGCAGCCACTGGGGGTGGCTGCCCCAGGCTTGGGTCTCAGTGGAAGGGCTGCTGAGGGCTGAGCTGGAGCCCAAAGCACAGGACTGACATGCTGAAAAATGAGAGTGTGGAGGTGTTTGTGCTGTAACTAACCACAGAGGCACAGAGTTATATTCTACCAATACTATCTCAAATTTAGGTCAATACCAGGCTTTAAACTAATAAATTGTGGGGGAAAGGTTGCTTTTTCAATAAAAGACAAAGAAATAAAACCCAACCTATGGTCCTTATCATGATTAATCCCGTTCCACGGGCTGTGCTCAAGCTCCACTTGACCAGATTCGATTCAGTGCAGCTGAGTGGTTTTACATGACTCATGGAGACGTGGCAGTCATTTTTAAATTATCCTTGGGGCTTTGGATTTTAGTGTCATGACCAGGTTTGCATAGCTGCCAGTCACCTCTTAACATGGCAGGCAAGCATTTTATTTCTTATTGCAATATCACACAGTAAGGTAGAATATGTTACAGTCAAATTCCTGTTTATGGCTAAAGAGCACACACACTATCTTGCAGGATTTTTAACTGACCACTGGTGAATTGTTTACAGCTGCTGTGTCTCCAGTGTCAATTCTGCACCCTATCTCCTATATTCCAGGTTTTCACCCCTCCCTGCTGCATCCTGCACCTCCTTCTCATGCCTGCTGTCATACCAAACCTGTATTTCTCCACACTGCATCATTCTGCTGGAGTCATAAATATGCCATTCTACCCAGAACACCTGCTTGTTACTGCTGTCTGTATAAAAGTGCAGATCTCCATCACACACAAACAAAAGTAAACCAGAGGCAGACTCCTGATCAATTATAGAAATTGCCATCCCAGGTAAACCAAGCAAAGCAAAGGCAGACCAAGAAGTGATCAGACAAGGTGGGCCTGACAGGCTTCGATCCTGTGGTCTTGAAAACTCAGAACAAAGCTTGTGGCCTATGATGTGCAAAGGCACTTCTGTATTACTTCACTTCTACAAAAAAAGGAACTATTTGCTTTTTTGTTCTGCTGTGTTTGCTTATTCTTGACTGGGAAGGAGTTGCCTGCAAAACTCAGTAGGGCTGTGCTCTCCTGCTCTGCTCTGGGTGGGTGGCTGCAGTCACAACAAACCATGTGGAGAACTTGTCCCTGACCTTGAAAACTTATATTTCCAACTGGATCAACTTTTAATTTATGAGAATGAATTCATAATCAAAAGGAAAAAAGGGAACAACAACAAAAAAATCACAGCCAGGGTGCACACATAGAAAAGAAATCTGAAAACCTGGTCCGAATATCAGGAGTCCTTTCTCAGAAGGCCCAGGTCCGAAAATGTTGTTGAGGTGATTAGTAACTAAATACAGAGCCAGAACTGCTTCCCTCCAATACCAACCATCCCGGCCTTTCAAAACAGCAGTCACACACCCTTCCCTAGCAGTGAATGATGGTTGCCTTGTGTAATAAAATATTCAACTTCACAACAACACTTTATAAAGGAGGAGGTTCATGAATTTTTAAAATTATTTTGTAAATCACTCTGAGAGCTGACAATGAAGGCTAACACCTCTGCTGGTGTACAACTGCCAAGTTATCCTCGGATTCAGCCTGACACTGGGATTGTGGGAACCTTCCCCTCTGATGTGTCAGAAACCCTCTTCTGAGTGCAGTGTGAAAAGCATTGCCCGCACTCTCAGCGTAGCAGCCTAGCCCACGCTCTGAGAGCTGCTCAGGGGCAATTTTGCCAGGAGGAGATGGATTGAGGGTTACCTGACGGGCTGTGTCTGTCAGTGAGGCAGGGCTGTGGGAAGCACAGGTGGCAGAGCTGCTTCCTGGCATTCCTCAGACACAGAACAGGCAGGGGGAAGTGCATTTGCTCTGCAGCACTGATGACGGCTTCTCTTCTTGGAAAGAAACTGGTGGGTGACTTAGGTTTTGTCTATAATCATTACCAGCAGTGTCCAGAGCAGTTTTTGTGGAATCAGAGAAATCCCCAGCACCAGTAACTACAGGGAACTCCCCTCTATAAGATGGCAATCTCTGTAAAGCTCTACACATGGAACTGGGCACGTGGGAGGAAGGGAAATGCCTTTCACATTGCCTTCTCAGTACTTTCTGTGCAGCTGCCTGTTCTCAGGCAACCTGGTGATGGCTGTTCAACAGTGCAGCCAGAAGGGAGTAGGTACCCATCAGCAAAGCTATAAACATTCACGAAGGTGAGCAACAGCACCTGCAGGAAGGTGGGAAACATTCACACATCATCAACTCAATATACATCAACACTTCTAGGAAAAAGAATTAGTTACTATGGTTGCACCTGTGGAAGAAGAAACCCATTCCTGCTAAATGTCAGGAAATGATTGTCTGGAGAGATGTTTTGCTGTGACTGCACTAGAAAACAAACTGGCCACATTTTTATTGCCTGGTGCTGCTTAAATGAGAAACTCGTCCTTGGCCATCCCCAGCAGGGAGGCAGCACAAGTGAGAGCACGTTTATTGTGCACGGCCCTCCCCAGGTGCTGCAGAGAAGGCTGAGAGCCTCCCTGTGCATGCAGCAGGGCACGCTCTGGGTTCAAACCCTGCTGGTGACCCAGATGGAGGAGTTGTTATACAATGCTCTTTAATTGGCAATTTTCTGCTCTGTTCTCTTCTGCATCTGTTATTTATGTATCACAGCTTTCCTGCATGCTGGTAGACAACAAGGAACTACAGCAGTGGTATCCCCTCATATTTAAAACATTTAGACAGACAAAACCCCAAAATTCGCATAACAGAATGGTTCATTACACTCAGAGGAAATTTTGTTGCTTTATGAAACATTTCTCTGAGATGATAAAGCCCACATGGCTGCTGCACAACAACTACTGAGCAACAGAGGAAGAACAAAGAATAAACCAAACAGCGAGATGCTTCAGCAAAGATGCTGACCCAGTCCAGCAGCTTCCAGCACGCAGAGCTGCAACCCCAGCACCACCTTGGAGTTAAGTGCCGATGAGCTTGGTGTTATGCCAACAAAATCATCAAGAAGCTGGATCTTTCCTTGTTATTAAATTGGGCAAGCAAACGAATGAAAGGAATCAAAGCAATAACAAAGGGCAGATAACCCCTGGGCTATCTCTTAAGCAGTGGCTGACAGATGTGGATTACTGAAAAAGTAAAGAGATTGCCACTTGTATGTAATAAAGCCACGGGGATTTCAACAATACCCTTTTTGTTTTAAGGAAGAGCAAAGGCATATATTGTCAGAACCATAAAGCTTGCCACAGTGCACTGCTGCACTATATAAAGACATCACAGGCTTATGGTTCTGAAAGGAGTGACAGCTATTACATGCTGAAATTTTTCAGTGAGGCACTGCATGGAGTAACTAAGGATCATGCAGGGAAGCATCATCTATTTGTTCCTTGACAAGAACACCTGGACGACCCCTCTGAATTGGTCAGCTGGACTTACTGACTTGGACATTTATCACTGCTGCTGTTTTTTGTTGCAGGTTTTATTTTTTTCAAACAAACTCTAAGAAAGCAATATTTTGGTTTCATAAAGAACCCAGAGGTAGAAAAACAAAAGGGTTGTCATGCTTGTTTTCAGTTCTTGTGCTGACCAGGTATAATTTGTCATCTGAGGGTGCAAGCTGCCATTTGAACTAGAACTTGGCTGAATTTTGGCACAATTTCTAGTAGAGCTGTAAAAGCCCCACCTGTCAGCATTTTCACTGCCTGGTCAGCTTACAATGCCAAGCATTGAAGGTGTCTGTACTCGGCACCGGTGAGGCTGCACCTTAAATCCTGGGGGTAGTTTCGAGCTCCTGATGACAAGACAGAGGCTGAGGGTCTGGAGCACATCCAGAGAAGGGAAAGGATCTGGGGAAGGGTCTGGAGCACAACTCTGAGCAGCAGCTGAGACACCCAGGGGTGTTTAGGCTGGAGAAAAGGAGGTTCAGGGCAGACCATATCTCTGTACAACTGCCTGACAGGAGGCTGTGGCCAAACTGGGGGTTGGTCTCTTTCCACAAGTGACAAGCGATTGGAGAAGAGGAAACAGCCACAGGTTGCACCAGGGGAGGTTCAGAGTGGGTTATCCAGTCATGGCACAGCTGCCCAGAGCAGTGGTGGAGTCCCCATCCCTGGAGGGACTTAAAATCCACACAGATGTGGCCTTTGGGAACTTGGTTAGTATGGCCTTGGCAGTACTGGGGGAACTCAGTGATTTTAGAGGTCTTTTCCAACCGGAACAATTCTATGGTTCAGTGACAAGATCCTGCCTTTGTTGCTGCTGTAGCTCTTTAAGCCCTCCCCTGTCAAATTCAAACATCCACTGTACTATTCTGAGATATTCCTGTCTTAATTAATGCCTCATTTCAGTTTGTAACTGCTGTTTTTCTCTCTGTGAAAAACTAAATGCATTGCATAGAGCAGCAAAACAAGTAACCTTTCCATACAACATATCTGCAGTCATTTGACACACACACACGATGAATGCAACACAGAGAAAGCCTACCTGGTGAAAAACCTGCCTCTCTGTTCATCTACTAACATTACATCTTCCTCTAAAAGCTTCAATGAAAAAAGGGGAATATCATCTTTAATAACCTGACACATCTTAAACTTCCCATATGGCACAGAGCAGATTTCTCTCTGTTCCTTCCAAGTATTGTTGTTCAGTCTTTTATATCACAACCCCTTGGTGCTACCTCTGGGAGTTTCCAACAGCGCTGATTCCCAAGGATGTGATGCCTGAAACAGAATTCTAACCTGAGAAATCCCATGATATCCAACTTAACATCTCCCCCTGGATGGTTTTGGCTCTTCTGCTATGATGATGTGCAGGACATATTAAACTACAGCAGTGTAATGCGTGGCCTCAAAGTTCCTAAAGTTTGCTTTTACCTGATGTAAATCATAATCCCACAGCTATGCATAAGGTCCTACTGCATCACAGTGGAGGACTTGGAAAAGATGTATTTGAAGGCCTAGTTGTTTCTAAAACAGACCAGTCCAACTTTAAACCAAACTGCAATTATATATATATATATATA
>VYZT01002681.1:0-14395 GCA_013400735.1 Pomatostomus ruficeps
GCTAAATCTCACAGACTCCCTGGAAACAAAGAGTAACTAAAAATGGTGGAGAAAACCTTCTGCCCAAGATGGCACCCTCCATGAACTGTCGCATGTGGAGAGACAAAGATGGTGGCAGCCCTCCCCCCTCTTTTGACTACATGTGGACAGAGAGAACAAAACGAGAGGGAAAAAACCCCAAACAACACATACCAAATCTCTATTACAAAAACTCCCCCCAAACAATAAGCAACAGAGAACAAGGACAAAACAAAAAGAAAACCCAGAGTTCAAAACAAGACAAATGCCCCTCCTATCTCCCTGGTAACAGCAGCTCTGTCAAAGAAAGCACTCCAACAGCTGGAACTCGGTCTGGCTGGAACTCGTAGAGGAACTTCACCTTTTCATGAGGAGAAACAGCAGGCAGCCGGCAGAGGCAACTCCGACTTCATGCCTTTCCACTTCTACTAGGCACTTCTGGCAGGTTGGGGTGACCATGTATGGTGGGGCTGTTCCACTTTTCTTGGCGTAGTGTCATGGCTGTAGACAGGTACTTGTGAAATTTGCTTTAAAGTAGTCCAGGATCACAAAATGTGGCTACTTGGAAACCTGCCTGTAACAACCCTGTCAGGAAATAAAACAAAGAAAGCCAAGGGGAGCCTCCACCCATGCTGCCTCAGCTCTCTCCCTGCAAGAACAAAACAGAAAAAGCAAAAGCCAGGAGGGAAGAGAGAGCTCTGCCGGAGAGATCTTGGCTTTTATAAGACCCGGAAATGCCGCAGCCTTGCAGTTCCACTTCCGGCCACAGGGTTTTCGAGACACAGTAATAATTTTGGGCAAAGACAGATAAGGAATACGGTAACGTTTTGGGTTACCCAGGACACAAGCAAAGAAGGAGAAAATCAATTATTCTGTTAAAGTGCCCATAATGCTCTTGTCATCCTCCTCTGTAAATCCAGGGCACAACATAAATCTCTCCACAGTCTCCCCAGAGATCAGATGGATTCCCACCAAAAGGCCCTGTGTCCAGGCAAGGGGAATGAAAAGCATTGGAGAATGCGGGCATCGATCCCACTGCCTCTCACATGCTAAGCGAGCGCTCTACCACTTGAGCTAATTCCCCACCCTGCAGCCTCTGCCTTAGGTCCTCTCCCCTCTCAGGCACCCAGCCCTCACCCAGGATGCCCTGAACCCAAAGCCTGGGACTCCCATTCATATCACTCTCAAGCCACCAACTCATCCACTCCCCGTCCTGTTGGAGGTCGCCCCCAACAACCCCAGTGGTCACAATCACCATCCACTGCCCAGGAGTTCACCAAAAAATGCCTTGGCTGGTTATCTTCCACAACTCAGGCAAGAGCTCATGACTGGGCAGCTCAGTATGGGGAGTCCCCCGGGCACGACCAAAAGGCAGCAGTGCCAGTGCAGGATGTGGGCCAGAGCCAAAATGTCACTCCTTCGAGCCGGAGTTGAACCAGCGACCTAAGGATGGCTGTGCAAGGGAGCCTACAGTCCTCCGCTCTACCAGCTGAGCTATCGAAGGAAGCATGGGGATGTGTCCTGGGGAACTTCGCCCAGCACTTTTCCCAAGCCACAGTGCACCATCATGCCTCTATTACCACATCCTGCTTCAAACAGCCCCAGCTCCAACATCACAGCTCCTTGCTCAGCCCCTTAGCCCATCAATTATGCAAGCCACAAACAGAAACGCTCCATAAGCTTCTTGCATGTCATCTTCTATGGATGGACTCTCTTCATGGCCACACAGAGCTTACCTATGTGCTGCTGCATTTTCCCTTGTTTCCCTTTCACTCTGCTGTCTTTTGCCCTCTGCTTCAGCATCAGATAAAGGACAGCATTTCCTCTACTCTGTAATCTTCTACAAGAGTGATCATCATATCTAAGCCCTTTGATTCTCTCCCTTGTCAGTCTGAACATTCTTACTGTTCTCGCTCATCCACGTAGAGGAGTCCCTCCACTCCATGAGGTTCTTGGTGGGCCTCCACTGAGATTGCTCCATTTCATTGATGTCCTTTCCTGTGTGTGATCTCCCCTGCTCCCAAGCATCCTGCTGGCCATGTTCTGAGGTCACTGCTCATGGTGCACGTGGTCTTCTAAACAGAGGCACAAAGTTGGGCACTGTCATGGCTTTATTTTGCAGGTAGTTAAACATCACACAGCTGATCACTCTCCCCATTCCTCACATGGGTAGTAAAATTCACAGGGTGAGAAAAATATGGTTTAATAGGGCAGAAAATAAATGGAAAGTGAAACAATGATAATGATAATGATAATAATAATGTCTAATATTAATAGAACTAAAATATACAAAATAAGTGATGCGCAACACAATTGCTTCACACTCAATGAATGATACCCAGTGAGTTCTTGAGCAGCGGCTCCCAGCCATCTTTCCCTCTGATTTATATACTGAACATGACACCATATGGTATGGAATATTCCTTTGGCCAGTTGGGGTCAATTGTCCTGGCTATGTCTCCTCCCAACTCCTTTTGCCCCCCAGCCTCCTTGCTGGTGGGTTGGTGTGAGAAACTGAAAAGTCTTTGACTTAAGATGAGCACTGCTCAGCAAGAACTAAACCATCAGAGTGTTATCAATATTATTTTTCTCCTAGATCTAAAACACAACAGTGTACCAGCTACTAGTAAATTTAACTCAATCCCATCCAAAACCAGATCAATATTTATGCCTTATTCTATACCATTTATGTCATGCCCAGGTCCCACACTTTTCAATGCATCTTTTCTGGTCTTTTTATATACATATGCAGATATCATTCCCTTAGCCTATGGACTATCCCTCTAAAATGTCAGTTGAGTCTATTTAGTCCATGACTTTGGGCTTCTCTTTGATAGTTGTCCTTCAGGGCAGGAGAGATGATGTGTGATGTTGGACTGTTGTATTCTGAAGACAGTTCTGGTTCTATCATTGCTCCACTTAGCCTGGTCTAATCAAAATTCATTTTTCATAGATTAATGAAGCTAAATTTTTATTGTAATAACTTTGATATGGCACATAGCAACCATAGTAGAGATGTTATACATTATTATATAGCAATTCATATAATACAATTCAAATCCTTGCCTATTCTCACACTGAATCAAATCCCCTTCAGGTACACATCATACTTCTCCATCCTTCTGCATTACTCACCAAGTGCACCAAGGTTCTTGATCAGAAGCAGTATCATGGATGGGTTTGCCTTTGCCTGAAGCAGGAATAACCCAGCCTGTCTTTCACAGCATAATTTCTATGTGCACTACAGGGACTTTTCCCTTTTGTGAAAGTACATCAAAGTTTTGATTGGGCAGGGCCAGTTTGATTAGAAGATCCTCTAGTGTTGACTAACCAAGTGTCTTTTGCTAAATGTGTATTCCAATGTTAAAATGTCCCAGCACCCATTGCTCTCACCATAGTCTTTAACAGTTCATTGCACTGTTCAATTGTTCAGTTTTCTGGAGGCTGGTGCATGGTAGGGGATGTGATATACCCATTCAGTACCATGCTGTTTGAGCCAAGTACCTAAGAGGTTGCTTCTGAAATAAGTACCCCTGTCTGACTCACTTCTTTCTGGGGTTCATTGTTACCTCGTTCCTCAAGGCCTAGGATAGTACTCCAGCCAGTGGCATGAGGCACAGATTACGTTTCCAGCCATCGGATTGTAGGTTCCACCACTGATATTAGGAAAAATTTCTTTAAGGGTAGAATAGTCAAGCACTCTATCCTTAGTCCTTCCTATCTATGGAACAGGCTGCTCAGGAAAGTAGTTGAGTCACCATCTCTGGAGGTATTTAAAAGATGTGTAGATGTGCACTTAGGGACATGCTTTAGTGGTGGATTTGGCAGTGCTGTGTTAAGGCTTGGATGTGATGATCTTCAAGGTCTTTTTCAACCTAAATGATTCTACAGTTCTGTGATTATAAGCACCTGGCACTTGCATTGGCAAATTTGTGGGAATGTGATATCATCAATCTGCCAGACCTCCTCATGTTTATATTTCAGCCATTGTCCTCCATTAGAGAGAGGCTTTAACTGTCTGGCTTGTTTTATTTCAGGCCATGTTTCACATTCATGGTAATCATGGATAGTGTGCATGATTAAGTCCACCCCTCAATCAGGAGGTGATGTATATGTTGTATTTCTTCCTTTATGGCCAGAGATATCATGGGCCCATTAAGTTATAAATAATTCACCCTTATTTTACCAGTCCAGATCCACCTGATTCACTTTAATCTTAGCATCCTGACCCATCAGCTGGGATTTTTGATGTTACTCAGTGACCTGACTCTTGGGTACATGGCTGCATGATATACTTTTACAACAAAGTTCTCTACCCTAGCAGAAATATCTTACCATGATCCAGCAGTCCAGGTGGGTTTACCTCTGTGCTGCTACATCCATTGCCATGGCCACCCCCACAGAGCATTTGTCACCATCTATGAGCCTGTATAGAGTTAATGTACTGGCCATTTTCCCTTTCAGCAATGTCTAAAGCCAGCTCGATAGCTTTCACCTCAGAAAACTGCCTAGATTCACCTTGTCATTAAGCAGTTTCTGCAATGTGTGTGGGACTCCACACAGCAGCTTCCCATTTTTAACATTTTCCCAAAAAATGACAGGAGTTACCAGGGCACACTCTTTTTCATTTTCTGATATTTCATTTAAAATGTGGCTTCTTCAGCCCGCATCACCTCCTTTTCTGGCAATATTCCAGAATCTTTCTGGCCAGTCAATGATCACTTCCAAAATTCCTGGGCCACTGGGATAACCTGTTCAAGTGTCTTGTGTGATCAGTGCACCCCACTTATTCCACGTAGCATCAGTTGCATGATGTGTAGAACGGACTCTCTCTTTGAATGTCCTGCCGAGCACTGGCAGTCAGGGTGCCAAGAGGAGCTGTGCTTCAATACTAGTCATGTCTGGAGCAGCTCAAACTCCTTCATATGATGCCAATATTTCTGTTTCAGTTGGGCCTTGAATCTTCAGTGTCCCTGATGCCAAAACCCTAAGAGTCAACTGTAAGTCTACCCTGGATGCTTTTTGTCGGTGGCTTCAAGTAGGATCATTCTCCCCAGCTGCAGCACATTTTTAACATCTTGTCCTGTCCAGAGCAGCTTGAGAGCTACTGTATGTACTATTTCCTTTTCAATTTGTTCAAATATTTGTCATTGTTCAGGGCCCAAATGAAATAATTCTTCTTCCAGGTTAGTTGATAGAATGGGCTTTGTATCAGACTATAATTTGGAATAAATATTCTCCAAAAGCCTATAACACCTAATAAAGCTTGTGTTTCCCTTTTGTTAATTGTTGGAGACCTAGCTGTTATTTTGTGGATCACATTCACTGGGATACAATGACATCCCTCTTGCCATGTCATTCCTAAAAACTGAACCTCCTGTGTATGTCACTTGACCCTACTTTGATTTATGGCAAAACTGACTTTCAGAAGATTTGGATAATTTTCTTCCAAAGAAAAGTTCTCAAAAACTTTGTCTGCCATTACTTCCCCATATGAGGACGTCATCAATGTATTGCAGGTGGTTCTGTTCTAATGCAGTCTGATTAAGTCCATGGGAAATGGTATGGCTGTGTTTTCACCTCTAGGGCAGTTGATTCCAGGTGTACTGGACATCCCTCCAAGTGAAACCAAATTGTGGCCTGAACTCTGCTGCCAAAGGGATTGAGAAAAACATGCTAGTGATATTGATTGTGGCAGGTCATTGGCTGCCTTTGATACAAACTGTCTCCAGTTCAAATTGAAGTTCCAGCATGTCTGGCATGGCAGCACTCAGCAGCAGCATGGCTTCATTCAAGGCACTATAATCTACTGCTGGTCTCCACTCTCGATCAGATTTTCACAGTGGCCATATGAAACTATTGCAGGGTGAGTGAGTTCTGCTGATCACTCCAGAGCTTTCCAGCTGATAAATCAGCTTATGCATGGGAATCAGGGGGTCTTGGTGTGATATAGGGATCAGGTGGTTACCACCTAATTTATGAGTTCTTTCTCTTCTTCCTCCCCAGACTGCAGCTGCCTCTCTTCATCCTCTTGTTCTCATAATGGCCCTGCTTTGGACTAATCTGCCTTGTCCACTTCTTCCTGCTCCTGACTCTTAGAAGAGGCTCCTTCATCCCTTACTAAAGGAGCTGACTTCTACTTCCAGTATTTCTTCTTGTGAAGATGATCAGTACAGGTGGGTTCTTTGGTTCAGATGCAGTGTCTGCATCTGCAGTTTCACTGGGACTTGGGTAGCCAAAGTGACTGACATTTTGTCATCAGATCCAAAGACCTTCTTGACCCCTTGAGGATACTGAATAGTGTTGAACAGGACTTGCTAGGTATGGGCCAGGCCCCAGCACAACGCAGTGATTTATTTATCTCTGGAATTGCCAGGGTGACAACATACTTCTTCCAAATATTTTACTAGTTTTTCAGGATTCTGAACTTGTTTAGGGGTGACATTCCAAAATATTCAAGGTGCTCATTGTCCTACACACTTGCCTGTACTATCCCACACATCCTGCCACTATAACTGCTGAGGCTTAGAGCAGATATCTGGGTGGTATCCTTAAATAGTTGTTTAAGTCTAAACAAGGCCTGAAATAAAATCAGGAGACATAGCAATAGGAACATGCTGGTTTGAACCTCCTGACTATATTCAGAATTCTCAAGAGCTATTGTAATTACCCCGGAGGAGAAGGAGAAGATGTGGGAAGTGTATGCCCCATAAATTGGCTGTAGGAGGAAAGATAAAGGATGTAATTAGGAATAGTTTCCAATAGATGGCTCTAGAAGTATGGAGAAGATAACAATACTTGATTACAAATAGATTAGTCTTGTGACCATCAGTTTTATCAGATCATAAGCCAGTGTTACAAAGCACAACAACATGATTCTCTTAGCCCAGCCCCCAGAGGTGATAAACAGCACAACAAGAAACATACAGAGCAAGTAAGTTATGTAACACAACTCTAAACAACTCTGAGAGTAAATAAATCAACATCAGGATCAGCTACTATTAAACTAATATAATGAATGCTTACAAGAATTTGTTCTAACATACTCAAGTCAGATTTGTCATTATCTCAACTCTTCAAGCCCCATGTTGGGCACCAAAAAAGCACTGTTGTGGTTTAACCCAGCAGACAGTTAAGCACTACGCAACTGCTCACACAACCCCATGCCCAAGAGGTATTTTGGAGAGAACTGGGAGAAAAAAAGCAAAATTTTTGAATTGAGAAAACCATTTCAATAGGACAGAAAAGGAGGGGGAAAATATAAATAATAATAACAGGATTAGCTTATACAAAATAAGTGAAGTACAACACAGTTTCTCAATACCTGCAGAACAATGCCCAGACAGCCAGTTTATAAGCAGTGGCCCCCAGCCATCTTTCTCCCTAGTATGTACGGAGTCTGATGTCACATGGTATGAAATATTCTTCTGACCAGATGGGGTCACCTGTCCCAGCTGTGTCTCCTCCCAGTTTCTTATGGCCCCCAGTCTCCTTGATGATGGGATGGTGCAAGAAACTGAAAAGTCCTTGGCTTTGCATAAACCCTGCTTACCAATAACTATAACAGCAGTGTGTAATCAACATTATTCAAACCCTAAATCCAGAACACAGATATAAGAAAAAAAATTAACTCGGTTGTAGCCAAGACCTATATAAACCTATATATAACAGGTACATTATTCTAAATGGCATCTATCCGATGAAGAGAAAAACAGAGAATACTTTCCCTCAATCCAGATGCTTTACTACTCTTGGAGAAGTCCTGGATGGTGTCCCCTACTGTTGTTCGCAGGTTTGCTTCCCAGGTTTGCTTACCCTTCAGAGGACAGGGGGACCACCACCAAAGGGCCCTGTGTCCAGGCAAGGGGAATGAAAAGCATTGGAGAATGCGGGCATCGATCCCGCTGCCTCTCACATGCTAAGCGAGCGCTCTACCACTTGAGCTAATTCCCCACCCTGCAGCCTCTGCCTGAGGTTCTGTCCCCTCCCAGGCACCCAGCCCTCACCCAGGATGCCCTGAACCCAAAGTCCGGGTCTCCCAATGACCTCACTCTCATACCACCAACTTGCCCACTCACATTCCTGTTGGAGATGACTGTGGACAAGCCCAGGGCCCAGAATCACCACCCCCTGCCCAGGTTCACCAAAAAATGCCTTGGACATGTATTTTTCCAACCCCAGGCAAGAGCTCATGACTGGGCAGCTCTTATGGGGAGTCCCCTGGGCAGGAGCAAAAAAAGGCAGCAGTGCCAGTGCAGGATGTGGGCCAGAGCCAAAATGTCACTCCTTCGAGCCGGAGTTGAACCAGCGACCTAAGGATGGCTGTGCAAGAGAGCCTACAGTCCTCCGCTCTACCAGCTGAGCTATCGACTTTGTCACAGGATTTTGCCACCTCAGATATTCATCACACACTCATCCAACCATTCAGGTCTCACACCACTCCCTTGTATTTACATGACTCTCCTCTGCAGGAAACAAGAAAGACTTGCCTTATTTCACATTGCTTCTCAAGCCTACAACCCCTCGCCAGGACAGATACAGCCATCTCGAAGCAATCATCCAGAACAGAAGGCACTATCACCATGGCAAGGCAGGGACAACTGCAAGCAAGGAAGTCACTGCAAAGGCCAGAGTGATGATCATGTCCATTGTCTGATTGGCAGGTCCAGACTGACAAGCCAGGGCTTAAGTCAATGCCGGACATTCATCTAACATCAGATTTGCATCCAAGGTCTCTGTGCCTTGATAGTGCTATGGCTGTGGCAATTACTGAGCTAGACATCAGGACTCCCACTTTTTGACACAGAGTGAAGGCCCAGAGGTGAACATAAAGAGAGCTCCTGCGCTGATGGTTGGAGGTGAAAACCCCAACATGAGGCCAGTGAGGGCCATTCAGGTACTTGATGCCCAGACAAGATGTAATAATCACCACGTGAGAGAACCAGCAGTCCTCCAATACACCAGCAGATAGTGATAGACTATCAGGGTCTTCTCTCTGCTCTGCCTCCATGATTGTGTTCTCAAAGCAATCAGGTTGAATGAGTCCTCAGTGCATCTCTATGTCTACCTTCTTCTCCAAGCAGCCCTAGATGAGAGATTTCACCATCTTGCTCAAGACTTCAGCCAGTCAGATCATGCCAACTTCCAAGCATGGAAACTGCACAGCACTCCAAGGCAACATTCTTCTCCAACCTGGCTGACCTGAGGAGGTGTCAGGTCCTGAGAGGGTGGTCCTGGACCATTTGTTCTGGGATAGCCATAAAACGTCAGGTCCCTGGAGGGCATTCCTGGAGACAACTAACAGCCAGGATACCTTTGAGCTAAATTAAGGCAAAATGATGCCAAACAATCAATTAGAAAATTTCATTTATGGCAGCAGCAATTTAAACTTCAAATCTTATAATAAGTTGGATGGCCCATGGCAGCAATGATTTAAACTTTCCTGAACAGCTCATGGGAGCAGCAATTTAAACTTTTAAGAAGAGGAAGAGAAGAAGAAAGGAAGAGAAGAAGATAGACATAGAGGAAAAAATCCGGATCACCTGCCAAGGTTCCGGTGCTGCCTTTGGTTCGGTTCCTTCAGGTGGTGGCTGCACACCCCACCCATCTTAGTTGTGCTATTTATAGACTATTCTTCATGCATGTGCATTTTGTTATTCTCAAACTTTTCAGAAGAGGGTTGGGGAGCCTCATGATTTTGATCCCCTTCACCCCTGTCAGACAAGTGCAATGTGGTCTCATACCTGGTTTTGGAGATAGTTGCCCAAGCTAAGGAGGCTGGTCCCAGAAAAGTGTTATCCTACATCGAAAGATGCTCTTTTCTAGCTGCACCTTATCTCGTTGGCATGGAAACAGTCCTTTCCTCTGCTGCCAAGGGTTTGAGACATTAACTCTTTTTAGGTTTTCATTCCCTCATAGAAGAGAAAAACCTGGAATCTCTCCTGCTTCAATTGTGGCCTGTTGTTTTTCTTTCCTCCATCAATCACCACAGTAAAAGGCCTAACTGTTGAATAAATAACCTCCTGACAGTCATTCTGATAAGTGCTTGCTTATCTTTCACACAGCCCTTTCCTCTTCAGGATCTGCACAAGGCCACATTCAACAGCCACTCCTCAAAGGGCAGGTGCACCTACTCCCACATGTCCATGAAGCCTTATTCTGAGCTCTTTGCATTTGGTCAATGTCTGTCTTATACATGGAGGCCTAGGGATGGGCACAATATTCTGGATCCTTTTGATCATACTCAGAACGAAGTGAGAGAATGCATCCTTCGATTCACAGCCCATGTGGCCATGGACATAGTCCTAATGCTGTTCTCCTCTTTGCAGTGCAGGTCCAGGCAAGGGGAATGAAAAGCTTTGGAGAATGCGGGCATCGATCCCACTGCCTCTCACATGCTAAGCGAGTGCTCTACCACTTGAGCTAATTCCCCACCTTGAAGCCTCTGCCTGGGGTCCTCTCCCCTCCCAGGTACCCAGCCCCGACCAAGGATGCACTGAACCCAAAGCTTGAGCCCCCTGCAATGATCTTCACTCTCACACTACCACCCACTCAATCACTTTCCTATTGGAAGTGACCCCTGACAACTCCAGGGCTCAGAACCACCATCTGTCACCAAAGATTCATCCAAAAATGCCTTGGATGGTCAACTTCTCAAAGTCAGACAAGAGCTCATGGCTGGACAGCCCTTTGAAGGGGAGCTCCCTGGGTAGGACCGAAAGGCAGCAGTGCCAGTGCAGGATGTGGGTCAGAGCCAAAATGTCACTCCTTTGAGCTGGAGTTGAACCAGCGACCTAAGGATGGCTGTGCAAGGGAGCCTACAGTCCTCCGCTCTACCACCTGAGCTATCAAAGGAGGCATGAGGACATGCTCAAGACCTTGCCCAGCACTTTTCCCAAGCCACAGTGCACCATCATGCCTCTATTACCACGTCCTACTTCAAACAGCCCCAGCTCCAACATTTTACAGGACCTTGCTCAACCCCTTTAGCCTGTAAAGCCATGCAAGCCACAAACAGAAATGCTCCATGAGCTCCTTGCATGTTATCTTCTACAGATGGACTCTCCTCACAGCCAGGAGAAGCCTACTCATATCCTGCTGTAGGTTGCCTTGATTCCCTTTCACTGTGCTGTCTCTTGTCCTCTGCTCAAGCACCACATGAAAGGACAGCCATTCTTTTATTCCTATAAGCAGGAGGGTTATGTATAAGCCCTCTAAACCTCTCTTTCTCCAGGCTGAACATTCCCACTGTGTTTGACCCATTCACACAGACAAATCCCTCCATTCTTAGAGATTCATGGTGGTCCTCCCCCGAGGTTTCTCCATTTCTTTAATGTCTTTCCTGTACAGGGGATCTCAAACCTGGACACATTAATTGTGGCATTTGACATCAAGAAAAGCAGGAGAAAGTAAAGTCTCCCGTTAAATTGCCCATGCTGCTCTTAATGCAGACCTGGTTGTTCTCTGACTCTTTGCATTCCATCTGTACAGTGAGCACTCAAGGCCCCAAGAGGATGCAGAGGCCTCTGGCAAAGGACTTTATGTCCAGGCAAAGGGAATGAAAAGTGAGAGCTCTAACACTTAAGCTAATTTCCCACCCCACAACCTCTGTCTGAAATCCTTTTCCCTCCCAGGCATGCACCATTGACCCAAGATACCCTGCATCCAAAGCCTAGGTCTTTCATTGGCCTCACTCTCATAATAACACCAGTGGAGGTGACCCCAAACAACCCCAGTGGTCAGGACAACAATTCCCTGACCAGAGTTCTCCCCAAAATGCCTTGATCAGTTGTCTTCACAAGTAGATATGAGAGCTCATGGCTGGGAAGTCCTTGAAGAGAGGCCACCCAGGCAGGGCCAAAAGGCAGCAGTGCTAGTGCAGGATCTGACCCAGAGCCAAAACGCCACTCCCTGTGCAATGGAGCCTACAATCCTCTGCCCTACCAGCTGAACTATCAAAGGAAGTGTGGGGACATGCCCAGGACCTCGCCCAGCACACACTCAGACAAGTCAGCCTTCATACCACCTCACATATTACCTTCATGACATTGTCCGGGAGGAAAAACGAAACACCTGCCTTAGACCCACATTGCCCAGAAAATTCCAGGTCCACAACACCAAACCAGGGCAGACAGCCATGGTGGCTCATGCCTGATAAGATGCTAGAGCAGAAGGCACCACCAGGCACTGCAAGCAAGGAGGTCACTGCAGAGGTCAGAATGATGATCGTGTCCAGCGAGTGCCAGGCAGGTCCAGACTGACAAGAGATGATTGAGATCAAGCCAGAACATCTATCTGCACATCAGCATATGTCAAGAGTCTTTGTGGCTGGACATATCCAAAGCTATGGCTCTAACTTAGCTAGTGACTAAGACTCCCATGTTGTAGCATGGAAAGAGAGATGAATGTAGATGGAGCTCCTGGACCCATGGGTGGAGATGGAGGTCCCATGTGAGGTCAGCTCAGGGCCTTTCAGATGTATTAGGTCAGGCAGCACCCGACAGATGTGATGTGTAGCCATGGAAGGGAGCCTACAGCCCCTCACTCCACCAGCAGAGCTCTGGAGGAACCCAAACAAGCCCTTCCTCTATGAGAGAGCATTCAATAGAATCTGTCCTGCTTCAGTTGCGGCCCACTGTGTCTCATTCCTCTTCCTATCACCACAGTAAAAGTCCTAACAGTTGAATCAATAACCTCCTGATAGACAATTGAAAGCTTCTGCTTAGCTCACCCAAAGCCTGCAGTTTGTAACCATCTGTCTTTCATGTATTATAATAGAATGTTTTGGGTTGAAAAGGGCATTTAAAGGTCATGTTGTCCAACTGTCCTGCTGTGGTCAAGAGCCTCTTTCACTAGATCAGAGAGCTTAAAGGCCCATCCAACCAGACATGAACTTTTGCAGGGATGGGGTATCTTCAAGTTCTCTGAGCAACCTGTTCCAGTGCCTCACCACTGTCATCATAAAGAATTTCTTTTTACATAATCTAAATCTACCCTGTTTTGTTTAAAACCATTTCTGCTTATTCTCTCACTATAAGGCCTGCTAAAAAGTGTCTTTGTCTTTCTTATAAGCTTTTTCTATCGATTGAAAGGTTGCTATTAGGTCTCACTGGAGCCTTCTCCAAGCTGAACAGTCCCACTCTCTCAGTCTGTCTTAACAGGAAGGGTGTTTCATCCCCCTCATCAGTCTTGTGTCCCTCTTCTGGACCAGCTCTAACCATGTCTTTCTTATGCTGGGGAACCCATGGCTGGACACAGCACTCCAGGTGTGGTCCCACAAGAGTGTGGTAGAGGGGCAGAATCACCTCCCTCCACCTACTGGCCATGCTACTTTTGATGTAGCCCAGTCTATGGTTGACTTTCTGGGCTACAAAGGTATATTGCCAGGTTATGTCAAGTTTTTCATCCACCAACACCCCCAAGTCCTTCTTCACACAGTTGCTCTCAATGCATTCCTCCCTCAGCATGTACTGATACTGGTGATTGCCCTGAGCCAGGTGCAGGACCTTGCACTTGGGCTTGTTTAACTTCATGAAGTTTACATGGACCCTCTCCTTTAGCTTTTTGAGGTCTGTCTGGATAGCATATCTTCCCTCAAGCATATAAACTGCACCACTCCCCTTTTCATCTGTAAACTTGCTGAGGGTGCACTCAATCCCAGTCACTATGGCTCCATTGATGAAGGTATTAAATAGTACTGATCCCAATACAGACCCTTGAGGGACACCACTTGATACTGGTTTCCACTTGGGTATTGAGCTGTTGACTACAGTTCTTTGGATGTGGCTATCCAATCAATTTCTTACTCATTGAACAGTTCATCCATCAAAACCCTGTGTCTCCAATTTAGTGACAAGGATGTTGTGTGCAATGATGTCAAAGGCTTTAGCAAATCCTAGGTAGATGACATCCATAGCTGATTCCATGTCCACTGATGCAACCAGTGTATTATAGGAGGCCACGAGATTAGTCAGCCATGATTTGCACTTGGTGAAGCCATGTTGGCTGTCTCTAAACACCTCCCTGTCTTCAAGTGTCTAGACATATCTTCCAGGAGGATAGGTTCTGTGATCTTAGCAGGGTGACTTTCACTTCTTGGTGGTTCCCAGAGTCATTCTTTTTACCATACTTAAAAATTATTTTGATATTTTGCTTTTTTCAATAATAGAGGATGTCACCTGAGGAGGCGTAAAGCTGGGCAAGGATATTGTTCTAATCCCAAGTAAAGGGAAGATTTAAATACCCCAGTCTACACCCCCTTCTGCTTCTGGTACAGCCCCAGTTGCTGAAGTTATCTATGCAGTCAGCTACAAATAGCTCCTAATAACACCAGTGGGCAGAGGGACCCCTGACAGAGGGCCCTGTGTCCAGGCAAGGG
>VYZT01002682.1:324-61227 GCA_013400735.1 Pomatostomus ruficeps
TGCTGATTGATAGCCGCCCCTTTGTGGAATACAACACATCCCACATCCTGGATGCCATCAACATCAACTGCTCCAAGCTCATGAAGCGGAGGCTGCAGCAGGACAAAGTTTTGATTACAGAGCTCATTCAACATTCAGCAAAACACAAGGTAGGGGTCATTTTCCTCTTATTCCTTGTATTTGTTTAAAGGAGAGGCTGGGAAACAACTTGTAAGAATTTTTCCTTAGGTATTTTATTTAAAAAAAAACCAAACAACCAAAACCCAACAAGATTAGAGGACTGAGTTTAGATGAGATGTTACCTGATCAAAGAGGGTATTGGTTACTATTGAGTTTGTCATTGGGATTCTTTGTAGAATCAGTGACAGAGTAAAGGGGAGGGATTTAGAAATTACTCAGAAAGAATGTTCTCAGGGTTCTTGTGTGTCTTGCAAATCACAGTCTCTCGAATGTATGGCATTAAGGCATGAAACATTCTCTTCTAAGCTTTGAAGGATTCTTTGGGGTCTGTGGTGGTAGGGCTTTCTTAGCAAGTGATCATTTGGTTTGCAAAGAAACTGTCTCTGTCAATCCTGGCTCCTACTTGCTGTTTAAAGGGCTTTTCATAGAAGCAGTTTGATGGATTTTGGTGTTTGTTTTGTTATTTACTTGAGGGGAGGGGTGTGGTTTTCTCCGAGTAGTGTTATCAGTGAAAAGAAAATAGCTGTGCTGTTCAAAATTAATGTGTATCTGTGTGTGTGTGCAGTATTGGGGTGGTTTTTTTTATCCACTGATACTTGTTTCACATGTTTTGGGTACAAAAATAATGTATTTGGGTACAAAAATAATGGTACTGAGAGAACTTTTCTCAACTTGTTTTGAAAGTGATTACAGAGAAAATAAGTAATTCCTGCACTTGGACATGAGTTTGGAGCTCATGTGAGCTTTACTTACATTCTTGCTTTGACATATTGAAAATTAAGCTTTTCATTTTTATTATCTAAAGCATATTTTATATATAAAGTTGTGGAGGTAACCAAAATGTGTGTGGCTTAGAGGCAGTTTAAGGTCTCTTTACTGTTTATGTGAAAAACCCTCAGAAGCAGAAAGTGAGGCAGAGCCACCTTCTAAAAAGCTCAGCTTTTAAACAAATCCACCAGCCTAGCTGAAGGTAGGGCAATTCACAAGTGACATGAAATTACCTAATGATAGAAATTTGTGGAGTGGGCTTCAACTTGCAGCAAATAAGCAATTTACAAACTCTCCAGGGAATTAAATCTGAGAGGCTTATGAAGTATAAAATAAAAACTGTTTAGTGAACAGGTGCCTAAGAAATCTATATATCTGAATGGCTGTTATAGCAAATATGTGGGAACCCTGATGGAGGTGATAATGTGGTGCTTTTAATCATCTTTCTCCTTCCTGTTTTACTCTGTGTTCCTTGTGTTTCAGATTGAACTTGATTGCAAGCAGGAAGTGGTGGTGTATGACCAAAGCTCTAAAGATGTGACCTCCCTCTCATCTGACTGCTTTCTTACTGTGCTCCTGGGCAAACTGGAGAAGAATTTCAGCTCTGTGTATCTGCTTTCAGGTAAGATGTACCAAAAGAAACCCCTTTCATGTGAAATGTATCAAAAGAAAGCTCTGAAACACTTAAATAAAGAGAAGAAAGAAAATGCTCTTGGTGTAGCAGACCTGTACAGTTTTGCAAGCACTGCTATAAACTTCAGTTATAGCACAGGCTTTTCTGTCGTTCTTTTTGCATTTAGTGACACTCATAACACATGCAGTGCTTAGAAATTCCATTTTACAGAGGATATATTGCAATATTAGTCTGTGTAAATGGAAATGGAGTGAAACAGAGGTTTTTAGATGCATATATCTTCTACTTTAGGGTCAAAAAATAGTAAAAGAAATGGGCTTCCCTGGTTTTTTAAGTATTGTACATGGTAGGAAGAAAATCTCCTCCTTACTGAATTGGTAATTACTAAAATAAGAAAAAAAGAAATTATCTTCCAGCATTATGGAGGTTAATTTGTGTGATGTTTTAAACTTCAGTTCCTTAAGTGGTAGCACTTTATTTAGGTCTTCTCCTTCACCCTCCTTTTTCTTTTTTTGTTTTGGTGGGGTTTTTTTGTTGTTTTTGTTTTTTGTTTTTGT
This sequence comes from Pomatostomus ruficeps, assembly GCA_013400735.1. Lineage (NCBI taxonomy): Eukaryota > Metazoa > Chordata > Aves > Passeriformes > Timaliidae > Pomatostomus > Pomatostomus ruficeps. The sequence goes on from VYZT01002682.1 coordinate 2,464, forward strand.
TTTGTTTTGTTTTTAAATCCCTGGTCAAGGCATCTATAGAAATTCAGTTCCTTATAATACAGGATTTGCTGGTCTCAATGTGTGCTTGTGTCATATTTCTGTCATGTAACAGTAGACAGTGTTCCCAAGAAGGAGCAAGGAGGGGCGTGAGGGAGATCCAAGGCTGAAAGAAGAGGGAATGATGAATATAAGTAGGAAATCCATTGCAGTGACTGGATCAGTGATCTAATGAAGTGTACACCTAGTTTCTGAGAAATGCTGAAACACAGGGACCAAATAATGGGGAGAGAAAGGAAGTAACTCCAGAGAGATGCTTCCTCTTAGCAACAGGGTTTCACTACAGTTTGTAGTGACTTCAGATGAAAGTGAGCGGTTGTGGTACTGAGCGAACTTTTCTCAACTTGTTTTGAAAGTGATTACAGAGAAAATAAGTAATTCCTGCACTTGGACATGAGTTTGGAGCTCATGTGAGCTTTACTTACAATAAGCCAAGTGGGGTTATGCTTTGGCTAGGGTTGGTGATTTTGTTTTCTTTGCTGTCTAAGTAAGAATTACACCTGTGGGTGGTGGACTGCCCACACCTTAGTGTGGGTATTAGATTAAGTAACTCTTTCGACATATGAGCCACCAAGTAATTGTGTGGTGTCTAGGCACAGTCAATGCTTGATGCAAGAGTGCTGAAATAAGTGGTATTCTCTCTTAAACTGAAAATTGTCTGAAAAATAAGCCAGTCTAGAAGCAGTTTGTATCTCCTCAGAAATCCTTTTATTGTTCTAATAGCCAACTCTGCTCAGCTGTCCTGAGGGGTTTTTAATAACCTGAAGCAGATTACAGCTCCAGGCAGGAATCAGACTATCCACAACTTAGTTCCTAGGATGGAAACAGAAACGGCTCTCTTACAACTGAGAATTAGACCTTGTGGTGGCAGGGAGGTGTTGGGGAGGGGCCAAACACAGGAAAGTATAATGAACTTTCCTTCCTTACACTGTTGCTCACTTGGGTGAGATGTGGCTTTGATCTTCTGTCTCATCTGCTGGACCCTCTGAAAGAAGTGCTCCGAGAGTCTCCACTCTCAGACTTGCCTGTGGCTCCTGGACGAATGGACCGGACCAGGAAGGGAGTGTTCCCAGCTCCCCAGTGCATCATCTGGGCAATCACCAGTTGCATGTATTGTAATGGTACTGTGAGAAATGGTTTGGTTTTATTTTCATTTCTGGCATGTGGTCATTGTCTGTTCAAGATGAAAATGTTACCAAAACCACAAGCAAGATAGTAGTGTGCGTGAGCTGAGGTGAACTTAGCCACATACAGCTGCTAAGGGTTACTTTGGGAATCTGTGTGTCAGAATCCTCCTTACAAAAAGCAGGACTTTTATTTTAACATGTCAAATGGATTTCTCTTAGCATAGATCAGGTTTGAGAATTTCTTCTTATATTTGTTTACATAGCTAGGATGGGGATATTTATGAATGCAGAAACAACTGATGGCTTTAAAACCAGTGGTAGAGGAAGATAAGAACAAAAGGGAAATATAAGGAAATTATTTGCTACTGATCTATGACAGTAAAGTGCTTATTTCATGAGCTTATTTTTTATGTCTTTTAAAAATCTAGCTACTTAATGCACACACAAGAAATCTTTTGGGATGTGGGTGAAGGAGAATGGGATAGATTCAGTCTTACAGAAAGCTCCTTGGAGTTTATTCATATGTGGCTCTAGGAAACTAGATAAAATATGTTGTCTCAGCAAGCTGATGACGAGCTCTCATAAATGTTTATGGCCCATAATGAGGGCAGGGGTCAGTGCACTGTGTAAAAACAAAAACCTTTGGACTTGAGTTTTCCCTATGCCACTAAATCTGGTTTATTTAAAATCGTGACCTTAAATAAACATTTTGGGGTAGGAAAATATTTTGTGTTGGGATAGAATAAGGAGCAGTTAACAAATATCTGAAATTCCTGCCTCTGTTCTTCTTGAAACCCCCCAATACTGAGCATTCGGTGAGGTGGTTTTTTATTTAGGTTGTGCATAAAGGTATGCTCTGCCCTGGAGGTTGTTTTTCATTGAAGTAACTATTGTAAAGACCTCAAAGGAACCCTTACCAATTAGTTTAAGCTCTTGATATAACCTCATAAAACTATTTATAATCTGGTGAGGAACGTTTTCAGGAATTTAAATATTCGGTTTCGTTCTTAATTTTTAACAGTGCACAAAATACTGAAATGTGGATACCAAGGGCTTAATTCTGTTCCCATCATGGCACCTACTCCTCTGAGTTAAGTAAGATTTAAACACAGGGATGTCACTTGATTCCTTCTCATATGTTAAGAATTGGATTTGCTTGCACGGAGTCCTTTTCCTAGTTAATAGTGTTTTTATGATTTTTCTGCCTGCTCTGAAGAAACAGTTAGGAGAGACCAGTGATTTTTGCTTCAATGATCATTATTAAGACAGTAAACATGAAGAGCTTTGATTAAATTCTATTCCACTATGTGACTGGAATCATTTGTGTTCTGCTTTCCTTAAATACTTGTTCTTCCCTGCTTTTAATCTGGCTTAGTGCTACTTGTGCAAGCACAGATGTCTTCATGATGGTTAACTTTCAAATGTTTCCTGTGAAGAAGGTGAAGCACAGCTTTTTAATTTGTGTTGATTTTTTTGAACTTCTATTTTTTTTTGTACAAAACACTCAATCTAAACAGAAGGCTTTCTGAAAAAAAGCTCAGAAAAAACCAAAACAAAACCCTTCTGTATATACAAACTGTCATTATAAATTGTGATAGCCTAACACTGAAACACTGTGTGCCTCCCACTCAAAATAATGATTGGTGGGCAGTTGCCCTCTAATCTCTTGCTACCCTTCTGTCTATGAAAAATATCAGCAGTAATGTGATGTAGTGGGTTCTCCGTTCACAAGAGCTCTCCAATAAATGCCTGCAGAACACAAAGGAGTAATAAGGAGAAATAAATAAATACATTATTGCTGTCCTATTCAGTGACAAACATTGGGTTCATGTGCGGTGGACAGTGAATGGCATCCTAGGCAGAATGAGTATGTAAAGAAACAGCCAACAGAATGAGTTCAGAGAGATTGGACAAAGGTCCTGGAAACAAAGCATGAGGGATTACCCAGGGAGTGAGGCATAAGGTTTGTTTTTGCTGAAACTTCCCCATTCCTTGTTTCCTCCTGACCTGTTCCTCGCCTAACAAAGTGTGTGTACCAAATGGAAGACATTCATGGAGGATCCAAGGAAAAGGAAGCAAGTCAGGAACTCTTCGTCAGTCTTCTTTATCTTGCCATTTGTTTTAGAAATATTTTAAATTGGAAGCCCATTTAAAGAAATCTTTAGGATAAAAATATTGAAGTATCTCTAGGGTACATTCACCATTTTGTCGTCTTACTTGCCTAAAGAAAAGCTGTATAAGAAAAGCCCAGTGCTTTCTCTCTGCTTTATCCCCAGAAAAAAACATTCCTTGTGGCAGGGCAGCAGGAAATCTGAAGAATATTCTCTTGGCGGTAAAGCTGGTCATTTCCATGTGCTGAAGGGCCCAGGGCTATGAGACAGGGCTTTATTCCCAGCTTCTGCAGTCCCCTCCGTCAGGAAAGGGGGTGCTGTGTGCTTCAGTGTGGACAGAAAGAAGGCACAAGGTTTGATAAAGTCCTGGCAAACATCCTGACACCTTTTAACATTTGGATTTGGAGCTTAGAACTTTCAGTTGTGGCTGACTGAAGTTCTGAGTGTTTCCTACTTAGAGGTCTTTGCAGAGTACCCCAGCACACCTTAAAATGGTGGTCATCAATTAAAATAATCAGGTTATCTGTAATTTGAAGTAAGTATAGTGAGAATGATCTGTTAAATATCCTGCCAGTGTTTGAAGGAGGAGAGATTGTTGCACAATGACACCAGCTTTCCTGATACTCTAAACGGCTGATTCCATTAGAAGGAAGCCTCTATTGAGAGAGGTAAAAATCTTGCTGAGGGAATGCAGTGTTCCCCGAGTGGTCCCATAATCCATGGAGTACAGCAAGGGTTGGTGGGGAGGAGATGAGAGTAAGAGAGGACCTTAGCTCTGAATCACCGCCCTGAAAATTCTCCCTCTCCATCAATTCTTAAGAGAACTTAGAAAAGCCAGTCCCCTTGGTTACAGCCAGGCCTCTGTGAATATCCTCCCAGCCTTTGTACTTAAAATGCAATTTTCAGTGTTCATTTAGTGCCATAATTGTTTTAAGCACTTGAAGAATGGGAATAGGGTTTATTACTTTCATATGTGTATCCACTTGCTGTCTTTTGAGAGAGAGAGCAAGGTTTGACTAAAGTAGAGCTCACATAACATTTCTCAAACCCAAGAATAACTTATTAAGTTTACTTTTGTTTTGGATACCTTTGGATGCTTGTGAAACTTAATTGGCTGAAATTATGGTGAAGGTTTTTTGAGGTTCTTTCTCCTTAAGGGCAGAAAGGGCGAGTGTGGGTGTCCACTCTGCTCTTTGTACTTGTGCCACTTGAAATATGGCACCTGGGTGGGATGGGAAGCTTGACCCCATTCTCACACATCTCCCCTTCCTTGTTTACTTAACCTGCCTATTAACCTTGTCTTACCAAAGGTAGAAACACTTCAGGGCAAAGAAATTCCCTTGCTACTGTGCTTGTAAAACACCTGGAATAACGGGGCCGCTTTCCAAATGCCACCGGAATCGAAACACCCCTGGCTTTCCCAAACTGTGAAACCTTGAATCCTGTGGAAGGAATTCCCGTGGCTGAAGAGTGAGGGACGAGTGGGATGGGGGCCCTCCCCACGGGGCTCTCCAGCTTGAGCTTATGTAATGGAAAATGGCATGGGTCCCTGCGGAATGGAGCTGGAATGCGGGAATTATAATGGCCTGTGGAGGTCTGCAGCTCGTTTAAACAGAGTGGAAACATTGCAGATTCATAAAACTTGTGAGTCAGAAAGTTTACAGCTTTCCTTCCTTAGGGCAGGGGAAAAAAATATACTGCAGCTTTTAGATAAACACGTTAATTTTCTATGGGAATGTGACTGGGAAGGAGCATGAAGAGCCTCTTAGGCAAAGCAAACGTAAAAGTTCGGGGTTTGTATATTTTGTCTTTGCTATAGTGCTGTTTGGTTTATTTTTTTAGCCTAGTTTTCAGTAATGTTACCTTACAGGCCTGGCACTAATCTGTATTTACCATAACAAATTCTAAATTGCTATTTAGGAGAAGAGGGAAAAGTCCCAAAAGCTAAACATGAGTTACTCCACTCATACCTTGGGTGAATACAGGCGTCTGGTGAGGCTTACTTAGAATTATAGGGCCTAAATATTATGTTTTAGAGGTAGTTGCAAATTTTCGTGCTTTTTATTCTTTATTTCCTTTAAAAGGGAAAATTAAATGAAAAAGGAAAAAAAAAGGATAGCAATATTCCTTTTAAAAAAGGGATAGCAATATAGTATTTATTAGTATGTGGTTATATAAAATTGTGAATAATTAGTGGCCTTAATGAATAAGCAAATTCTGGATTTAGTAAAGGTGGAATTGTCTGTTAAATCCACAAGCTTCAAAGTCTCCTTCTTGCAATGCTATCCTAGTACATGCATGTAGTCTTTGGTTTTCTGACTCATCACCTGGGCCTCGGACCTTTTCCACTCCCTGCTTTAAAATAATGGTGTTTGATGCTGAATTAACACTGGTGTACTGGCAGACAATTAGGTCTTGTGGGAAAAGGAAGGAAGTAGCTTCTAGTCTATTTTCAAGAATTCATTGAAGAAAACCAGTTTCTCCCTTTGGCTTTTCAGAACAGTCAGAATCCAAAGCAGGGGGAAGAGGAGCAGTATCTGGTTTGAATGGCACTTAAGAAAAATGCCCAAGTTTGCTCTGTTACCAGTGTGCCTTGTCTGTGGTCTTTTCCTGCAGACTCCATGTGAAGAAAGGACACATCCACTGTCTCTTACATCTCCATCAGGAGCACTAGATGGGATTTTTCTATGCCTCCTGGGTGAGGCACGTGGAGCTGCAGGGCCAGCTGGAGCTGCAGGGATGTTGTATCAAACACTTCCTAGGCTTTTCTTAGCCTGAAGTTTTAGGGAAGCCGAGCTCTTAGGAGTTGCCATGTTGCTTGTGTCTCTGCTGTCACCCACAAAAGATGTTGCAAAAGCTCGTTGGTCAGCTTTGACAAAAGGAGTAATTAAATGAAAAAAATAATGGAAGTTCTTGTGAGCTGTATGGAAATGAGCACTGGTACAATGAAGAACCTCAAATTAGAGTCTCTCCCTGAAAAGCTGAGCTGGGAGTGGATTTGCTGGTGTGACCAAGTAGTTCGGGGAGCTCAGGCTGGAATAGTTCCCAAGGATCATCTGTGAGATGGGCACTGGTGGCAGGTGGGATTCTCTAGTTCTGCAGCCCCTCCGTTACTTGGATGAGAAACATGTTTGTGTAGCCTGAAAGTGGAAAGCTGCTCTCCTGGTCTTTAGAGTGGGTCTGCATTAGTTGGAGAAGGTGCCAGAGACTTTGATCCTGGTTACCACCTCTTCTCCAGCTGAATCTCCTCTCCCCTCTGCCTTGGCCACACTGCCAGGCTCTGGGGCTCAGAAGCAGTCGCTGGGGTTCTCCATCGAGCTGTAGCTGACCAGGTTCACTGCAAACATGAAGTGATGTGAACGCCTATTTGCTCACCTTTCTTTCATTCCAAGTTAGGTTTACCAATTCCTCACGGCACAAATGCATTGTCTTTAAGCTTGTTTCTAAGTTTTGAACTGCTAGGATTTGTGTATGCAGGGAGCAGTCATCTTTGTAGGAGTTGTCTCCATACTTGGACAGTTATACAGAAAAAACAAGTCACACCTAATGGTAAGGTCCCCTATTTTCGTCTTTCCCTTTCCCTGCGGAGCTGTGAGGAAACTCCGAGTGGCACCTCAGCTGTTGCCCTTCAGTTTCACACCTAAACTTAACCCACTTTACCTCTGAAGCATGGTCAGATCTCTGTTCCTTCATGTGCTTTCAATATGCACGTGCCTGATTAGGAAGAGCAGCTCTCTCTAGATGATTAAGGATAAAAATTCTGGTGCATATCTCTGCAGGCTCTTGAGGATGAAAAGGAATTACAGAATTGGCTGTTTCAACAGTAGTGTTATGAGCAACTATAAAGAGATATTAGGATTGCCCCCGATTGGATTTTTTTCTATGTGTTAGAAATATGTGTAAGTTGAGACACAGGGTAGATGTATGAGGCAGCATCTGTGCTCTGTGATGTGAATGAAGAATGATGCTGGCATTTTGAAAATTGATTTTTGAGTAACTGGTGTTCCTGCTCAACCTTTTTGCTCTTCCCTGGGCCAAATCCCTAATTAGTATGTTCCCTGCAAACTTGTTTTGTCTGATTTTGGTCACATCCCTGAACGGTTTGACATCCCATTGAAGGAAATAGAAAGACTAGGAGGAAGAAGAGAAACCAGTGTAACATGGAATGAACATAAGAAACATCCACCTATCCTGTTAAGGTGTCATTTGACTGGAAAGGTTTTATAAATATTGGATGAAAACCATGAAATACGATCTGCACTTCACACTAAGTGTTCAAATCAAGACTTTTTGGCTTAGCTGATCTTTCATTTGCAAACCTGCAGAGTGGTGTGCAGAGCTCTGTCCTTGATTCCAGCAGGGCAGTTGGCAGCACTGGAATGCTCCTGGTCTGTTTCCACAGAACACAGAGAAATGAGCTGCTGTAAGTGCTTGTTTTTCTCAGGAGTCATTCCTCTGGATTAATATATGGTTTGTGTTTAGTGGTAGTTAAACTAAGTAATCATAAGGATCTGGATGGATTCCATTCCCTCAGTGAAAGGATGCTCTTCCCAAATCAACAATATTTCTCTATCATTTGTTGCCACCTGATCCCATATTCTTTCCCTGCCTCTTCCTGTTTCTAGCAAAGTTAATTGGGAGTTTTGTTTATATAAGGACCCATGCAGTGAATCTATAAGGAAGAATAACTTTTACCACAGAATTTTGCTGAACCTTTTTTCATCCCTTCTGGGTTTGGCCCTGTTCTGTTTCCTGAGTTGGCTGAGAAGGAAGCAGACACTTCTGATACCAAGATTCCCTTAGAGATCATACCTTTATGATCCCAGCTGTAGTTAGGGAAGCCTTGATCAAAGGGAAGTCTGTAGTCACCACTTTGCAGAACCATAGCAACAGGGCAATCAAGTAGTTCACTGGATCTTGCCAGATTTCTGCTAATGGATGTAGAGGCTTGTAAGCAAGAAACACTTTGCTGTAAAGGGCTGGGACGTGTTGGGTTGTCTGCCGCACACAGGGCTGCAAAACCACTGACAGCTTTTGGCTCCTTGACATGGTTTTGTAGAGACATCCTGTTGAATGTCAAGAGAGCTGTTTCAGTTCAGCTTACCACCAAGAATACAGAAAACCTGTGTGGTTCAGAGCTATTGAGGAGAGAATATTTGGAGTTATTTGTCAGTCATCTATTTCCAAGGCCCAGTGACATTTATCAAAGAATTCAGTGGAACTCTATTAACCCAGTAGCTCTGTTAATGATCTGTAGATTTTTTTCTTCTCCCCCCCCCCAGTTCCAACATGCTCTTGCAGTTGATTTATGATTCACATAAGGCTGGAATAATGGTGGGAGAAAGGGTGTTATTTAGAAACTAGCTCCAGAAGAAAAGTGTATTTTCTCTAATTAAAACAAACTGCACAGTGCTGCCAGTGGCCCTGTTCCAACTGAGGTAGGTAACAAGATTTAAAGAAAAAAAATTGCCTTCTTGCAAAGGTCATCTCCACATTATGGAATTTGACACAAAACCTGTCCCATTTTTCTTTAAGGCCCAATTTTCTGTTCTGCATTCCTACCTGTAGACTAAATTAATTTTCCAAGTGTTTAAGGTTTATTTTTTGAAAACTGCTTCATTTACAGCAGAAGTGTACAGGAGGTCTGAGTGCTTACATTACACTTTTCTCCTAAGAGGCTCCTAATGTAGACCAGTCATAGAGTTCAGCTTTGGGGACTCTGGGGAGCCATAATCTGTGTTAGAAAACATTTGAAATAAATCCCTTTTCTCTACACATGTTTAGGTGCTGAGGGTTTTTTAAATACATTTCCCTATATATTTTAAAAATAGATATATTTTGTAAGTTAGTGCAAGCAAATAGTATTGAGTACAGTTCTTTTGAACAGAAATGAATTTCATAATGCCACAACAGCTCAGTGATCATACATGTGGATGCTGTTGTTCCAGACCACTGACAGTTTGTTGCACTAAAGAAATGGGTACTTCAGCAGGATAGATGTGAGTGTGTTTTGTTGATATGGGGGTTGCTTGCTTGGGGGTTGCTTGCTTGAGGGTTTTTAAAGCAATTTTTACACACACACTGACCTAGAATGGGTTTTTCATATTGGGAAGTGCCATAAATCAAAGCCAGATTCATTGAAAAGCTGCTAACCTTTTGAAAACCTGGTCATAGAGGATGGCAGGGAAGACAGCTTAGCATTGGAAACAAATCACTGGTTTTGTGCTTTCTCCAATCAGTTCAGTACAGATACTAACACCAGGTTAAGATACCCTCAAAGTTCACTTGGGGCATATGCAAAGGCAGGCAGTATAATGTCAGACTTTGGAGATTTGAGAGTTTTGTGAGTGTAATTCGTGTTGTAAAGGTACTGAAGCAACATGTGACTAGGAAAGCATGAGTAGAGAAGAAGAAACTTGACTTTGAAAGGATGAATGCCCTAGAGGAAGTGTTGAAGCATCTAACCTTGAATCATTTCAATTGGCCTTGACAGAGTCCTAGTATAAAAATAAAATAAAAGATTGCTCCTTATGATGACAGAGCATGGGTTCCATCTCCCAAAATCTCAGGTGTTTTTCACATTAGCTTCTTACTTAATTTCTTGTCACAGGTTTCACACAGAAGTGAGACCAGTCCCTAGGCAGCTGGGAAGAAACCTTTTTTGTTGAACTTTTCTTATGCAGTTTTTTGCAAAGAAAGCACAGATGTAAGATCCTTGCTTGTGCAGCTTCTTTGTAAGGACTTCACTGTTTCGAGCCATGGCGGTGAAAGGATCCAGAAAGCAGCCAACAATGCTCCCAAGAAATAAAGAATAAGCAAATGAAACCAGAGCCAATATTTGATTTCCCCTTTTTCACCACCTTCTCAAATAACTGCTTCAGTACAATCTCAGAAGTGTTTACTGCCTATAAATTCAAGGAATGCTTCCTGTAACAGAGAGGAAAACATTAGGCCAGGCAGAAGAAAATTTAGTGTGTGAGAGAATTGTTTTGCAAACTCTTCCTCTCATTCAGTGGAACAAGCAGGATCTGTGCTCCTGATGTGCCTTAGCTTGTCTAACAAAACAGACAAGTTATTTTATTTGTTTATCCATTTGTTTATTTATTTATTCAGGAGAGCAGGAATTCCTGTTCATAAAATGTTTGCTGTAGAATCTGGTTGCTGGCTTTTTTTATTCGATAAAAAGGGTTGTTGCACACTATTGCTGTGTATCATTTCCTAATGATACATATTTTAAAATCTAAAGAATAGGCATAATTCAGGCAATGGTAATGCAAGCCCTGGCAAAACAGTACATTAGCTTATTCCTGAGTAATTTTAATTCACATCTTCAAACTGTAATCATCTTGAACATAGCATTTGGCAGATTCAGCATGTCATTGCTTCAATTCTTTGGTGATAAAAAGGTGCTTAATTCTGAACAGGCTGTAATTACTCTTCCTTCAGTTAAAACTCTGCTTATCTGGGAGGAAATAGCTGGGGATTTTTCACTGTGGTTTGCAAGCCTTCCCTGTGCTTCACCTTCCCCACTCGAGATGGAGAAGCCTTGGCTTGGTGTGGTTTTGAAAGAGGAAACTTCTTCCAGTGTCCTTGATGAAATACATTAATTGTGGAGCAGCACACAAAATAGTAATGTAGGATTTTAATTAGTAATATAGGGTTTAATTAGTAAGGTAGGATTTTAAAAGCAAGCATTACTAGACTGATATTAATGCTTTTACTAAATGGAGTAAGCATGACTTTTTCTTAATGAGCTCTCAGTATAAACCTGGTAGGGGAGAAAGAGGTGTCTAGAAATCATCTTGCTGGAGTGGAGACAAAAAGGTGTGCCTGCTCTTGGTGTGGTGGGTGCTGTGCCTGTTCTTCTGAAGAATCATTTCCACATATTAAGAATGGGAAGATGCATCAAAAACTTCTGAGAAGTGGAGGGAGAGAAATAAATGTTTCAGGCAGAGTGGGAATGCGTAGCCAGGCCTTGGCTGCTGATGGATGGTTCCACAGACAGATTTGTATTTCTTCTCATATTCTAAGGAGTGAAAAATCAAGGATTACTGTGTTTCCCATTTTGTCTGGAGAACGACGAAGCTGGCCCAAGGAAAAGGCACATGTACTTCTCTGCCCACGCTTTCCTGCTGCCCCCCCATCTCCCATGCTCAATGCTGCTCTTCCAGAACTGGCACGGGCACCACCACGTTTGTAAATTAAATACCTGTTCTTCCTCTCACAGGTGGATTTGCTGAGTTCTCCAGCTCTTTTCCTGGGCTCTGTGAAGGAAAATCCACGCTCATCCCTACTTGCATTTCTCAACCCTGCCTACCTGTTTCCAACACTGGCCCAACTAGAATCCTGCCTCATCTCTACCTTGGGTGTCAGCGAGATGTCCTCAACAAGGTGAGCATGCTGGGTGCCATGTGGGTCCGTGGAATGACTACATGATCTCCAGGGATCCTACTCCATGCTTCCATCACGGTGCATCGTTACGGCTGTGAAAAAGCAGAAGTGGATGCAGGTGAAAGCTGCCTGCACAAGCCATGGAAAGCTGTGGGAGAACCAGTGATCCACACACCATGGAAGTCATCTGTGGGTCATGTAACATGAAACTTGGGCTTCTTTCTCCTTCAGCTTGGAAAAGATACGGTACATTCCTCAGGAACCTATCAACCAACAGCAAACGATCACACCTGCCATGACAGCAGATCAAGGGCTTTCCTGTCTCAGCTCTGACTGGTTTGTTTTGGCAGGTCTTGGGGGCTGACACAATTATATTCATGGTTACAGTAGGACAAAGAAAGATTGTCTGGTTTTAGTATTTCCTTCAAGTGCTAGGAAGAAATAGCATTTGAACACCATGAGTTGTATAACAAGGGACTACTGAAAACAAATCTTCGTGCACCTACTGAAATGTTCAGACCTGGACAGTCAGTGGGGTTGTTTAAAATGAGCTTTTATGGTAGCACTGCATTAAGAAACTTTTACTCTTTCTAAGTACATGTGCATTTAGTAATTTCAGCTCCTAAAGAATAGCCCTAAAATTTTTAAATACTTAAAAGAGTCAGCAGAGTTATCAACTATAGCACTTGTAGGATGCTGGACTATCAGATGTCTGAGAGCTTGTCTCACATTGCCATAGGTCTCTATTCCTGTGTATATCCACAGATGTTTGCCTCCTTGGGGAGACCTGCTCACACTGCTTCTACCCTGCATCTTGGGTCCCTTCAAAGGGAATTTTTATTAACTTGTGCTGCATGTGCCCTCTTGCCTCCCATGTTCTCTGACAGTCCTACTCATTAGCTGAATCCCCAATAGCCTTCATAAGCAGGCATTAAATACATGGATGGGGGAGAGGGAAGGAGTGCTTCACCCTAGAATATTGCCCTGATTATGTGCTAGACTTATGTGTATGAGTTTTTATCCATGTAAAAAGATAAAGCCAGGAGCTATCATAAGTAATCCTGTAACTGGATAAAATTTAGGTACTTTGACCATTTTAATTTTCACTTGTTTCTTCTACTTTTACTCCATCCCAGTCTGGCCATTAATAGGCTATTTTTAGATTTTTCACAGTTATTTTAAGGGGATTTTTGACACACATGCTCTGTGTTTGCCATGCTGTATGGAGAACCACACAAATGACAGCACACCACCTATTCAGGTGTTCAGGAAGTTCTTACTACCTGGTGTCATCCCTGACAGTCAATCTTATGGAAGACCTCTTAGATTTCTTATCCATTTTTAGGACATACACAATTCTTTTGATTTCAGATCTACTTATTTTTTGTACCTTTTCCTCTTACTTGGGCACACCACTTGTTGGCTGCACTAAGCTAGACCTGAGTGCCAGTGGCTTATCTACCTCTTATCTACATCTTCAGTTTCATGTTTGCTCTGGAAAATGCAAAATGGCTTCCATCTTGTATACTGGAAAATATTAAGAAACAGTGGGAACAAATTACAATTTCCACTTTTCAGAATGCACTTCATGTTTCCTGGGTTTAATCAGTTTCTGGATTTAACTAAAAGTTAGTGGTAGCCACACACTGGCACATTAGGAACACGAATAACAGATCTCTGCTACTCTCCCTGCAACATGCTTGGCTTCTAGGAAGCCTGGATCCTGCACAGGGGCACTGGGGAGAGCAGGGAGGATGACTTACTACACTGATTGCCCAGAAACACATGGCAAGAAATCTGGGAAGAATATTCAAAAGCAGAGGGCCAGCAACAAAAAAACCAGGGACAAGTAGCAAAGTGCTGTCTCTGTTAGGACAGTCCAGGAGCTGGTAAGTGGTTATGTTTGCATGCTCTGGTTTAAAGGCCTTACTGGGGCTACCTGGGACCAGAATCAGCTTTCTGCTAAGGTTAAAATAGCTCTTTTCTATTCAAATCCAGATTTTAAAAAAAGAAGAAAAAAAAAATTGCTGAAAAATTCTGGTATGATTCCCCAAACTATTAAGATGTAGTTGGATACACTGACCTTATTTTTGCCTTCCAATGCTATGAGTTTTCATAATTCCTTCCATTCTCTAGACATAACAATTTCTCTAAAATTAAATGATCTCAAAAATATCTGCACTACTGTTTGACCTGATGAATTAAAGAGGTGAATTTTCATCAGGTTTTATGAAGATGAGCTTATCTCTTCGGGATCTTTATAAGCTTATCTCTCAGTGTCTGAGTATGGAAATGCTCATGTATTCCTGACCTTTTCAGAATACTAATGGTATTTGCCATTAATACCTCTGCTGATAATGCTTTATTTAGGAAAGATATGCAGCCACACATGCTTGGTTTATGTCCTTCAGCAAAACTCACGATTCATTCAGCTAAGTCTTAGGACAATTTTTATATTTCTTGCAGACTTCTTTCTAAATGCTTAATTCTGAAAACAATCACATTTTTTTGCGAGTGTTGAAATGCTAAAAATCTACGAGTTCCAAGAGAAAAGTTTGCTCATTTTGGGTCTCAGTGTGATACACTGTGGTTATTTTCCTGTGATAGATTGGTGGCATTGCAAGACAGTATTTACTTTTACAGAAGATATTCCCTGCTCTTTGCGAAAAAGAAGAAAACTAAATTCTAACCTACACAGGAGTGACAGTGTCCTTTCTGAAAGTTAGTGTGACAGAAAGCAATCTGTGGTGTGGTTATGGGCCTGAACCAGCCTCCTACTTACACCTCTTGGTTTGTACCAGCATTTAAAATGTAAAACTTTCTGCCTTCCCACTTGCATAACTATTCCCTTTTTTTTCTTCCAGACCTGGATTTTATTTCCTGGAACAAAATAACATTTTAGGGTGCTACTAATTTTCAGATTAAAGGAGTCATAAAATGTAAATAAGCGTACAAAAGAGCATTTACCTTCTTTTCACAGAGTTGTTAGTATTAGGATTTCTGGATCTTCCTCCCATCGTAATTCACTTCTTCCTCTTGGGTGCCTCACAATGAAAGCACTGTTATGGCTATTACACTGGAGCATGCCATGGTGGGAATGATTGATTCTTCAGAACAGAAGGAAGCATAACTTCTTTCTTCAGCCTCAGTCTGAAAGACAAGCACTAATATTTTGGGGTGGTTTCTTTGGCTCGTAGATTTTGGACTTGGCATCTGCAGCCTTCTTGTTCCATTTGAATAATCAGTCCCACATCAGAAACCTGGCATAACTGTGGAGTGGTGATGGTTGGACTGTGCAGCCCATCAGCATTTATGTTTTAAAAGGAATAATAAAGTTTTCTGCTCTTCTAAATTCATCACCTCCCCTTAGCTATGTTCTTAACAGACCTGCACCATAGCAGTCCATTTGTCAGTGAGACCTTCACCACCTCCCTCCTTGCACCTGGGAATTCAGGGCCCTGTGTGTGCTTTTGTCCTGGATATCCCAGTTGCTCCTTGCTCACCTTCAAGCAGTGACAACAGGGAGTGAGCTGGTTTGGGGTCAGTATTTCAGCTCAGTGACCTAAAGCCAGTAATTGTTTCCCAGGAGCTGCTGCTGAAGAGCTTTGGGATCCTGGAGGGGAAAAGCTGTGCAGCCGAGGACAACGAGGTGGGGGTGTTGGGGATCAGGGGTCTCCCTGGCACACATAAGATACCAGGAGTCTGGGTAGTCCCCTGTGCCAGGAATCCCATTCCCAGTACCTCTCCCCTCTGGATAATTCCCAATATTCCTGTATTTCCTAATAGCACTCCTGCTTTTAAGCATGTCAGTGTGTTCAAGTGAAACACGGGCAAGGACGGTGCCATGGCAGCAGCTGTGGGAGGCACACGGGGCTGGACGGGCTTGGTGCTTCAGCTGGGGGACGTGAAGGAAGGGAGAGGGGCAAACAGGGACACACTAGAATTTGTGATGAGAAGCTGAGCTATACTGGGAGTGTGACTCAGGACATTAGCAAGGCAAGAAGCACTAAGGCTGAGAACTTACCTCGACACGTGCAACCTTTTAAGTTTCTTTTTTTTTTCCTTTTGGCCATTGCTGCAAGTAATATATCTGATTATTTGCTCTGCAAGGAATTGTCCATCTCGTGTTCCCCATGGATTGGTGTGTTTATGACATAATGCATGTCCATTAGTTTAAGGTGCCCACAGCTCCAGCCTCTGAATGTGCTGATGTGAAGGACACTGGATGAAAGGTTGGAGGAGCTGCTCATTTTGCTCCAGGCAACAAAAATCAGCTTGCTAGCAGAAATTCATGTAAATTCCCTGTTCACAACCCCTGTTGGCTGGACTTGGTGCACTTTCCTCTGCAAATGACTGATGTAGATTCCCTTCTCCCCTGCAGCCCTTTGTTCTTACTCAGCATTTAATGTACGCATGGATATCCCTGTGTGTGTTCATCCCTTCTACACAACACCGTGCCATGCATGTGGGGTACCTGTGCTCAACATCTCGTGTTATTTAGACTGCTCTGACTGAACAAGATAGAGTTCTGGCTCTTCTGATAAATAAGCATATCTCTGTTTCTTCTCACCAAAAGATCTCTATGCTTGCAGAAAAGATATGGGGAAGAATCAGCCATTTGGCTTTGTGGCTGTATTTTCCTACTGGTAGATCTCCAGTTGAAATCTGCAGTGTAAGAATTCATTCATGCTGCTGTTCGTATGGATTGACAAACTTTATATCTGCTATGAAAGCAAAAGGATTAAAATCAGAGTTTGGGGGGCTTTTTTTTTTTTAATGTTTATTTTGAGATAGGAGTTTCCATAGAAATCTGGCCAAAAGCTCCCCAGTGTTTATATTCAGTGTAAGTAGTGCCCAGGCCTAGTATTGCTTGCCACTTATTGCCTGATCCTCTCTGAGCCATGGCAGTTTGATAAGCATTACTCTAACATGCTAAGTTGCTTTTCCATGTCAAGATGCTTCCTTGGAGGAGACTGGATGGCTTCTGGTAGAGCCACCTCAACTTTTCCAGTACTTCTTCCACATGTTTTTGCACTAAGGTGCCCACTGCATCACAAACTACTTTGCACAACTCTAAATAACATGAGGATGGTCAGATGCAGAAAAGAGAAGCCTCTCTTTTATTTCAGTCATGAAAATTGACTTATTTAAAAACCCACTTTTCTCTTAAATATACATTGAGTGTCTTTGCTTATTCCTGTGACATTTCTCTGAGAGGCAAGAGGCCTAGAGACTGAGAACTGAAATTGTAAATCACAGAGCAGGGCTCCTGTGAAATGCCACTCAGCGCTGTGTGGAAGGGATTTAATTCAAGATCTTCAGCTCTTTCCTTGAGGTTTTGAGAGAGTTTTGCACATTCCTTTAGAAACAAGAAACTTCTGGAGTCAAGAGGTGACTGCAGAAGGCATCCATTTCATTTCCTATTTTCCACCAATATCTGTGATGGGGCAGTTTCAGTCCTAGATACATGTTCTGGAAAACATATATTTAGATCAGGAAACTGTATGTGGGAAGTGTTTGTTGTCAGCTTGCATGGTGAGAATTTAAACCAAAGGAGCAAAAAGTTCATTCTCTTGGAAGTGATGCTTCAGAGTAGCAGAAGATATTCTACCACTACTTCTCTTCTTTGTTAGCTTTATTTTAATGGGATTTGCAGTCCATGTGTTATTAGGACATACTGGATATCTCATTAGAAGTTGTTAAAAGAATTCAAAGCTGAGGAGTTGTCTTTTTCGTAGAAGAATGTCCCTTACACAGCTACAGCAATTCCAACACAAATTTCAGTTTGGTTTTTAGCTTTGTAATATGCCAAAGGTACCATTTGACTTCTCTGGGCTTCATCTTCCTCTCTTTCCTAGGAGCTGATGCAGCAGAACGACATTGGCTATGTACTCAACGCCAGCAATACTTGTCCAAAGCCTGATTTTGTTCCAGAATCCCATTTCCTCAGAGTACCTGTGAATGACAGCTTTTGTGAGAAAATTTTGCCTTGGTTGGATAAATCAGTTGATTTTATAGGTGAGTGGAGAATTTCTATTCTCTCTCAGTTTTTGGGTTGCTCTGTGTGTCTGCCTTGCTGTTCTGGCTGGAGAAGCCCTGAGTGCTTTCTGGGTGGTATGAAAATACCTCGGGATCTATGGATGTGACCAGCATCACTTCATAAGCACAGGAGCAAAAAGCAGGGAGATTCTGCCACTGCATATTCCAACATTACAGAACAAAGGCACTTCAGAGCTCCTTTCAGGCAGCCTGGTAGATGCCTGATGCATGTCTGCAGAGAGTGGATTGGAAATTTGGACATACATCACCTGTCTTTACCTTTGAGAAGTGAACTAGCCAGATCTGACCTGGCCAATTGCTCCATCGTGAATGCTTGCTTTTTATTTGTACATAAAATTAGAAACAATCACCTTTCCCAGACATCTAAATGGGGCTGTTTATGTGCACATTAAAATGAGGTACGCTGTGATTGCAGGATGTTTCCTGTGTGTAGTCATGCTTTTTCTATACTCAATGCTTCTACACAGTGCTAGAGAAAATAAGTGAGTTTGTTTCAAGCTTCCATGAGATTTGCAATTAGCAGTTCATTTGGAAGCTTTGAATAATTTTCAGTAATACTGCTTTCTTTGCAAACTTTTCATCCTGGTATGATGCTCCTGAGTTTGACACTTGCCAATTTCTTTGCCATGCAGAAAAAGCAAAAGCATCCAATGGCCGTGTGTTGGTGCACTGTTTAGCTGGGATATCTCGCTCTGCCACAATTGCCATTGCGTATATTATGAAAAGAATGGATATGTCCTTGGATGAAGCTTACAGGTAGGAACAAACCTTCCCTTCCTACTTACTCTTGTGCCTGTTGGCCTGTTTTTAGGGCGGCTGATAAAAGGTTCTATGACCAAGGGCAGAAGCAGACATTTTATCTGGTAGTTCACTGGCCACACTTCTGCTTTAAGCATAGGTTTCCTCCAAAAACAAATTAGTGGTGTTGAATAGACATCGCACAGCTAATATTAATGGTCTTTGATCCAAGCAGGCAAATACATGGAATGTAAACTGCCTATTGAGTGGATGTGTCTTGTCCTAGTTCTGACCAGGACAGGGTTAATTTTTGCAGTAGCCAGAAGGGGCATGGCCAAGACCTGGAGGTTATTCTGTGCCACTTCCTGTCACTGCTGGGAGCAGGGGAAGGGTCCCTTCTGGCGCAGGGTCAGGTACTGTGGGGTTTCCACATGGTTGGAATCATTCGCCTCTTTCTCGTACCCTCTGTCATTACTGCTGGACTATTACTGTTCATTTTCTTATCTCATCGCTGTTTCCAGTAAAGTGTTCTTATCTCAGCCCATGATCTCTGCTTTTTGTGCCTCCAGTTCTCCTCTCCATCCTGTTGCAGAGGAGCAGTGCATGGTTTGGGAGTGTTTTGGTGGGAGCACCATTCCTGAACCACAGCTGTGTGTACGGACAAACTCACAGAGCTATGGCACACGTGTAACAGCATCTAGTGAGCCTCAGGGAGAGCAGAACAGTCAGGGCCGAAGAGAGACCTGAGGGTGTTTAGAGCCACACTTAGGACAAATGCTGTTGGTGTTTGGTAGTGCTTACAAAGAACTGCCTGCAAGTGAAATGTCCAGGAATGGAGAAAGCTTCCTTGTTGCTATAAAGTCCACCAAAAACTAGGGGATAAAGTATTTGGAAGTATCATGTGTCTGTGGCATTTGGTATTACTTGTGGAGACCTCCTTCCCTTTCAGAGATCTCCCCTTTCAGATCTCCTTTTCAGATCCCATTTTTTCTGTGCTTGGACTGTGAAGGCTAGCACAACACAAGCAAGAAGGACCTTGCTTTAAATAACTAACCCAAGTACAACAAACTTTGACTGGAAAAAAATGAACAGAGACTATGAATTCCTGGGAGCAAATTGCTAAAAACTTTCACAGCAGATGCTAAGAGGACAAACGAAAGAATTTCTCCTGAAGAGACTCACTAGATTTCTCCATTTGACAGTGTTACGCTTCATGGTGGAAGTTTCCACTGTCAGCTTGTGCAACCTGATATTCCAGGTCATAGTGTCCAGCTTTGTTTGTTTGTTCTTCAGCAAATTAAAAAAAAAAAAAAGTAATAAAAAATGCAAGTTTTGACATTTTTCATGTGCTAGCATGTACACACATACACAAGTACACCTTTCCATTTTTCTGATATTGCTTTTAATGACTGCACACTCATCTTCTGTACACTTCCCCAGAGAGGTTTTATATTTAACAGTATTTAATTTTCCCAGTGACACATTATATGTGTGTTTGTACTAGATTTAGCTCTGCAAGATTTCTTCCTTTGTTAATTCTCTTGTCCTCTGGTTAATCATAGTTCCAGGAATGCTTCTTTAAAAAAACCCCAAAAAACAAAACTGGATGAGGAGGGATTTGGGCAACTCTGATTTGCAGCCTGTTAAAAGCAAAGTACTTACTTATCTATATTGCAAATCAGACAGGCAGGAAATATGTCTTTATATCTAACTTTGAAATAAATAGTAGAAATCATGTCATACAAGTCTTTCATTCATTTAGAATCCTGGTTCAGCAAAACATTTCCAGTATCATTGCACTTTCAGTGCATGAGTGGATTGGCACACCTGTGCCAGCCATGCTGCTTCCTACAGCACCCCAAAATAGGTGAGTTCTTCCAGGGATTTGGCAATCCTGTCGCTCTTTACTGCTGAACACCTGCAGGGCTTGAGAGAGTGTTTTTGTTTTAGTGCTGCATTTGCACCTTTCTGGTTTTGATCATCCCATCAGTGGTCAATAGCAGTGTGGGGTAGAAATCACTGGCACTTGCTGGACAAGATCAGAATGTACCAAGGCTCTTTGTCTTGCCTGACAATGACAAACAGGGTAGGCAGTGCAGGAGTGACATGAGAGAGGTGACAGGAACATGTGATGTCACTGGAATGGTGGGGAAGGTGTCCACCCTGTAGGACATGGGAAGAGATCTCTTGGCTAAAGCTTGGGTGCTGTTCATGCAACACTCCAGGAATTCTTGACTCTGGTCAGAAACCAAGGTATCAAAGATCCCACTGGTAAAGTGAATATGGAAAATTATTCACTTGAATCACTTGTGGACATCATGAAAAGTTTAAATGTTTCCTTCCCCCCACACTTTTTAGCCACCTTTAAGCCATAGAGACAATTGAGAGCATGCAGCATTATTTTGCTTTAAATTGCCTTTTTTTAACTCCATTTTCAGGTTACTTATGCTTGATTGAACCTTAGTTCAAGTTAAGAATAGGCTGTAGACATTCACAACATTCAGTTTAGGGTTATCTTACACCTGAGCAGCAGGTTCTTGAAATAATTCTTGGTTTGTTTGTCCTCTCTTACCAGATTTGTGAAAGAAAAGAGGCCAACCATTTCTCCCAACTTCAACTTTCTGGGCCAGCTTTTGGACTTTGAGAAAAAGATCAAGAACCAGAGCGGTCAGCCTGGCCACGTCACCAAGCTGAAGCTTCTGCACTTGGACAAGAGCAGCGAGCACGTGCAGGTGCTGGAAGCGGGGCAGAGCAGCCTCTCCCCGAGCCACCTCTGCCTCTCCCCTGCCGCGGAGCTGGGGGAGCCCAAGCCCGAGGACGGAGGCGCTGCCCCCCGCAAGCTCCCGGCCCCGCCGGAGGACGGCCCGCTGGTGCAGGGCATAAACGGGCTGCACATCTCCCTGGACAAGGTGGAGGACAGCAACCGGCTGAAGCGCTCCTTCTCCTTGGATATCAAATCCGTGTCCTACTCAGCGAGCAGCAGCTGCGTGACTGCATCGGTGCAGGGCTTCGCCTCCTCCGAAGACACGCTGGAGTACTACAAACACGCGGCCACCTTGGAGGGCAGCAGCAAGTTGTGCCAGTTCTCGCCCGTGCAGGAGGTGTCGGAGCAGAGCCCCGAGGGCAGCCCTGACAAAGAGGAGGCGGCCCCGCCCAAGNGCAGCGGCAGCGTGGAGGACGCCTACAGAACGAACTTCGTGTTCGGGCTCTCCACCAGCCAGCAGCACCTGGCCAAGTCCGCCGCGGGGCTGGGCCTCAAGGGCTGGCACTCGGACATCCTGGCCCCTCAGCCCTCGTCCCTCGCCAACAGCTGGTATTTCGCCGCCGAGTCCTCGCATTTCTACTCGGCCTCGGCGGTGTTCGGGGGCGGCACCGCCTTCCCCGCGTACAGCTGCGGGCAGCTGGCCTCGGGCTGCGAGCAGCCCAGCGCCGTGCGCCGGCGGCCCCGGCAGGGTGACCGCGGCGACTCCCGGCGCAGCTGGCACGAGGAGAGCTCCTTCGAGAAGCAGTTCAAGCGCAGGAGCTGCCAGATGGAGTTCGGGGAGAGCATCCTGTCGGACAACAGATCCAGAGAGGAGCTGGGCAAAGTAGGCAGCCAGTCAAGTTTCTCAGGCAGCATGGAAATCATCGAAGTGTCCTGAGGGGCAGAGGCTCTGTGACACTGGGAGAGTTGCTTCCCCTTCCAGGCTGCTCCCCCAGTGTGTGAGAGGTCCCTGTAAATCTGAAACTTTGGGTAAAAAGGTGGGGGGAGGGAAGAAATGGAGGCTTCAGAGTGAGCCAGGGAAAGGCTGGTACTGCAGAGGAGTGACAATGGCCTCTGCCGGAGGAGACCAAGTGTGCTGCTGCGCTTTTCTCCTGCCCTCGCCGGGAGAAGGGCCGAACATTTCACAGACCTTTCCCTGTCAGAAGAAGTGATTCTGTGCAAGGGATTGCACATCCTTTCAGTGGCTTTGAACAAGGGAGCTCTCTTGGTGTCAAACCCTTTCTCTGGTTCTGCTGAACCACACTCCTGTCAGAACTAGTTGTGTTCTCCCCTCCCCATGTCCCACGCCTTCACCAGTGCACCTTAGCCCTGACACTGAGCCAACCTCTGGAGGGAGACCTTTTTCCTGTAAGAAAGGAGACTGGGAGCGATTCCAAAGGCCATACGGACTGGTTACAGCAAGGCTGGTCTGAACACACCGTTCAGACAAATGTAAATACTGGTGTAACTATTGTTCTAATGGATAGGCTTCAGGTGATTCGCTAGAGAGCTGCTTCAGAGAAAAAAAAAGAAACCCAGTACCTCAAAAATACACAAAATAAACTAGGGCTTTATGGCTGCCACATGCTGCTGGTCAGTTCATAAGCAATGTGAACAAGTAATGACTGGCCACATTTGATTTTTTTTTTAAAGCTGTCTACGCACAAGTGTTTCAGTTGGCTCAGCAGTAATTCTTAAAAGAAGATGAATGAATCATACTTGACTGTTTCCCCCAGTCTTTTGATACAGTATTTGTATTTTTGATATTAAGCTGGCTTCTGGGAGAGGGATAGCTGCTTTGGCTTCTGAGCTCTAAAGGAGTGGTTGATAGGTTGCTACATGCAAGAGAAGTGGCTGGCACATGTGGCCACAACATGCTTTCTTGCCTGTTAACAATCCAGTTTCTCAAAAACAATCAATGTTTTGGGGTTTTTTAAGGTAAAAATGGGTTGGGGTGGGCTTTTGTTCTTAACTGAGCAGTTCCACTGTGGAACTGCAGATGCTCAAGGCTGTCCCATGTCCTCACCCTCAGCACCCCAGGGCAGAGACCTCCAGCTCGAGGAGGTGTCATGTCCCTGGTTTCACAGGAGATGAGGCACAGCCCTTCTCATGTTTTCTACAGCGACTCAGCTGCTTCCCCTCCCACCTTGGCTGCTGCTCACCTTGGGCTACATGTGCATGTTGCCATGAGAGGTTTATGGTCAGCGAGGGGTGGTACCAGAGCCACTGCGTAAAGCTGGATCCTTCCTGCTCCCAGGGCCTTCCTCAGCACCCCTCAGAACACATATGTTGAGGGGAAGCTATATTGTTTTGTCCGATTTCAGTGCAGGCAGCTAAAAATTGTAGTAACAAATAATTAACCCTGGCCAACAGCTTTAAAAAAAATTGTCAGCAGCGAACTGAAGCCTTAATTCAAGTCAGCAGCTTGGGTTATGTTTGGGGTTTTTTAGCTAGTTTGTGACTCAAATCTCAGGTTTTCCTATACTGAAAAGTGGAGAAGATTTTTGTCATTGTTTTGTTTTGTGGCTAGGATGTGACTTTAATTTCCTACAGTGGACCGTTGAAAATAGCACTGAAGGCTACAGCATTGATTAACTTGATCCTAAAAGTGCAAAAGGCACAGAGAGAGGAAGCAGCAGGAGCCACTGAGCCCAGAGGCAATTTGTGCTGCGTGTACAAGATGGTAGACCAAGGGCCTGGGCGAGGGACAGGTTGACATCACCCTGGACACTGTCAGGTGTTGGCTGTTCACTGAACACACTGCCACTTATCTCTGTTTACATCTCCAGTGGAAGTGATTACATCACAACTATTTTCAGCTGTGTGTGTATTTACCTGTGTAAACAGTTGCACAGGGCTCCTCTCAGCCACATTTCAGGAAAAGCCCATGGCTTTGATTCAAACCAGTTAATGGGGGTTAACATGTATCAATCCCTAGAGGCAGAAACAGATTCTTCCCGTCGTTTGTGCTCCTTCAGAGGTGTGTGTTCTCCCCTCCTTTGTATGTTTGGGGTTGGTTTGGTTGATTGCCTTCTGAGGAACTGAGATTTGGTCTTGTGGCTCCTCGTGATTCCCAGTGTGTTCTAGATGAATCCAGGTTGTAGGCTCAGTACTTAGGGGCAGGTTCCCATAGGAGGAAGCCTTAGCCCCATGTCCTGCACAGGCTGGTGCCCTGGCTCATACCTGAGCCAGAGTCCTGTCCCTGAACAATACTGGAAATGGTTTGCAGAAGTCTGGAAAGCAAAGTGGAGGATGTGAGAGGGAAGAATGTGTACATGTTCAATATGGATATAACATATGGCATTTGGTGTGTGGCATACTTGGCGTGTTTGGCGTATGGCAAGCTGGTGAAACGGTTCAGAGAGATGAGAGTTTCTCATTTTGTTGTGTCATGTGCATTACCTGTATGTTATGATGAAATAAAATCAGAAATGGTACCTGTTAATACAGAAGGCTGAGGAAGGAGTTGTGGAGTGTTTCACCTGCAGCAGGACCTACTCCCCCCAGCACCCAGGAGAGCAGGGGCCTTGTCCTTTATGAAACACACCCTTCCCTGCAGGTGTGTTTGTGAATGACAGGGCTGGAGCAGCTTTAAACCACTTGTCACAAGCAGTGGTGATTTTACAGCACCAGTAACCACTCCAGCCTCTAACCTGTCCCTGATTATCCCCCTTCTGCTCTGCTGATGAGCAGCAGTGGCACTTGTGTGTATTAACGCCTTCCACTGGCTAATACAGGTGTGAGTAACCTGTTCTGCAGGCAGCTGGGGTAGTCTTGTTGAAGCAAGTATTTCAAATTGATTACCCAGAATGAACCCCATGCTTTTTTCTTGCCTCCCATACTTCTTATTTGAAGAATAATTTAATTACTCGTTTAAATACTTGTTTTGACTGATGCTGTCAGTCTTGAAGCATTCAGAGCAAGTTCTGCTTTCTGAGATTGGAACACATCCCCCATTGCTGATTCAGAGAATGGTTCACACAAATATGGCATAGATTAGAATTAAATAGGGCTGCTATGTAAACTTGCATCCTTAGAGAGCAAAGCCTGCGAGTTTATGTAACAGCATCTCTAAACTCAGGTGCAGTAACAGAAGCGTCTTTTGAGAATTTCAAAGCACGGTCCCAGAAAGGGAAATGCAAAATCTTCAGCTTCTCTGAAAGAAACCAAACCATCAGTCAGAGCAGAAATAACAACCTGTGTGAGTTTCTGTTCTTACTTTCTACAAACAAGATGTAGCAGCTATTAGAGAAGAAAACAAGAATCATGCAAATTCAATGGCATCATCAGCTGCTCAGCCTACAGAACAGGCTGCCATCACAATCTTTTAAGGTTTAACTGCTCACCCCATTCCCAAATCTGCTTCTGATTGCAGTAGCTCTGTTTGTTCCCCCAAGTTCTGTTTTTTGAAGCATTCACTTCAGCTTTCACCAATCCTCCTGCCTGCTTTGCAGGACTTGCTCTGCTCCTGTTCCCTCCACCCCTCCACTCCTGGCCCTGCCACCAGACAGTTCTGGGAAGAGACAGTCTTAACCCCATCTCCAGTCAAAACCCAAGGGGCAACTGAAATGTCATCAACACTTAATTTTCATTTCACTGCCTGGCATTCCTGGGAAGAGGTCCCCAAGGTCACTGGGCTCTAGATGTAACGATCACAGTGACATTCCTAGAATGAAGTGAACTGAAAACAGCAAACCTCCCCCCAGCAGGGATCAGGTAGCCCTTTTGCTTTTGAGGGGGCTGGGAGGATAAGAGAGTGGCAATGTGGTTATTAGGTGAACTACTGTCTTTACTAACTATATTCATCAGCTAGGTGCTCAGTATGCTGTGACTCACAGCACAGGGTATAAACTGACTCCTATGAGAAAGTGGGGGCATGAAAATCCCAGAACAAGGGCACTGGGCTCCTAATTACACTGTTACTTTTTAAATCCAAAATTACTGCAATTCAACCAAACTTACCTAGCCAGACATTTTAATTAGATAGCCATACACCTAGCTAGTGTGTATTTGTTATTCATCTGTGATAAAAGCAGTTACTGTAGTACTTTTAGACAATGTAACATACACAATACCACTATTACATTATACGCACAAACCCACGACTGAGAATTCAAGTAGAACAGAGTTCCTAATACACCAGTGTGGCAACAGCACTTTCCCTTTGAACCCTGCCTGCAGAGAACTTCTTGGCCCTTGGGTCCACATGGTTGCTCTGAGGCAAACTGAAGTGTTTCTGCAGTAAAGCCTTCAGCTAATTCTAAGTCTCCTTCAGCTAGTAAGAGTCACCATAAACAGAAAAGGAAAGGGAACTATTTCTTGCCTTCTACAACACCCACCCCTCTGGGAAGGGGCTGCTTTCCTGGCATGTAAAATGCTGCCAAATGCTTTTAGAGCATTGTCCTGCTGGAAGGGATTGCTCACTTTGAGAAGTGAATTTCAGCTGCTGTTTCCAGGGACCCTCACCATGCTCCACTGCTGTACAAAGCCAAAGTGGGACACTATAGGCAGTGATGAGGCTGGGGCATCAGGCCATTAAAAACAAACCAACACAGCAGCAAAACAAAGGAAACCCTGTAAATTTGCCTCTTTGTTCAGTATCCCCTGTGGAGGTGAGAGTCCATCACCACCCTGTTTTCCCAATGCCATGAGAACACTGCTGCAGGTGCTTATCTGCCTGTAAACCACTGATGAAGTGTATTAGAGTAACCTGTTCCATGCAGGAAACAGCTCCATCTTGGGATTTGCTAAGCTCACCAGGTTCCCCAGAGATACTCCTGGAAGTAAAGCAGGCTCCTCTGTCTTCCCATGGAGGGAAGTACAGTGGTGCTCTGCAGATTCCAGGGCTGGAATGCCCATCCCCAGTCAGCTGCCCAGACGTGGGGCAGGGAGGCCCTTTTGCTGGTATACATGCATAAACTGCACTGGGAAGTTCTCTCAAATCCCTCTCTGTACAGAGAGGCTTTGACAAAAGGTGCAGCCATCCCCATTTATTTCTGGTTGTGTCACTGTCCCACAGCAGGCCACTGTATTTCACAGAATCATGGAATTAACGAGGCTGAAAAAGACCTTTGAGGTCACTGAGTCCAACCTACAACCTAAGACCACCTTGCCAACCAGACCATCCCTATGGGGTCAGTGCTCACCCTCCATCTGTAACAATACAAAGCTTCTAAAAAGACAAGAAGGATTATTTTAGGCAGCTGACAGTAAGAATTGCCCTTTAAATGCTCCTCTCCTCCCCCAGGTCCCAGAAAGATTATTCTGTGAGGCTGTAGCTGGCACCCCACTGCTGGTGAGTCCCAAGCATTGCTGCCCACATCTTGTATTCAAACTGGGCATCAGTGCCAACCAGAACTGGGACAGCATTGGGGAAAAAAAAAACCACCCCAGTATTTATTTTCATTCTGGGGCCTTGCAATCCCAGGGCAGAGGCAGCTGCAGGGCAGCTGAAAACCAGCCACCTCCATGGCACAGAGTGGGTGTAAAGTAAAGCTGAGAGATGCCTGCACTGCCCAGACATCACCGTGAGAAGTGGAAATGAAGAATGAGCAGTAAGGCAATTGGAGAAACAACACACTTGGAAAAGAGCCACACCAAAAGTTTTAATAATGGAGCTGTGGAACACAAAGTATGTAGGAAGCTGAACAGGGTAACCACCCATAAACCATAGAGTGCTCAGCCAGAAGGCTGGGAATCAAAATACCCTCTGGCAGCTTGGGAATGGGAGGGATGTTACAGCAGTACCTCGGGAATCTACTGGCACACAGTCTGAGAGAGGGGCTGGCTCATGCAACCAATGGGCCTGTGAAAACATGTATTTCTACTCTTCCTGTGTAAAAGCTTAGAGGAGGGGAAGACACACTTTAAATATTGAAGTATATTTAAATATATTTAATTTAAAATACATATATTTAAAAAAAACCCAACAAAACCTCTTTTCTCTCCCCTTCACCAGATCTTCACAGGAATTGCCCTGCAGGTAGGTTGGCACTTTAGCACCCTGTCAATGCATTCAATGACAAAACCAACAGAAACAGCAAAGCAAACCTGCTCTGCCTGGGCAGCACAGTGACCAGCGTGGGGCATGAGGAGCACCAGTGGCAGCACAACGGGGGACTCGCACCAGCAGAGTCAGGGGGAGGGCCAGAGCAGCTCAGGCCAGAGAGGAACCACAGCCCCAGTGACTCGTCCTGCCCCCCAGCTTTTCACAAGATCACGTATCAAGAAGCTGAGCGTGTACCTCAGACCACACCCCACCCCAAAAAGCAGAAAAGGGCAGCAATGTCTGGTTTCAGGGGAGCACACCAGATAATTCCCTGTTCATAGCACTAAATTTGTGGTAGGAGTAGCAGCTGGTACATTCACAAAAGATACCTGAGGCCTCCTCCAGGAGTGTTTGGCTTGGAAGAGGAAATTCATAAGCAGAAAGGTAATTCCAGTCACATCTCAAAGCTGCTGCTAAACAGTGTGGGAGGGAAGCATCAGTCTCACCCTGAGCATCACCTGCATCTGAACTGAAAGCAGCCTGTGGAGCAAAGCCACCAAGGAGCAGCAAGCAACAAAGAGCAGCTCAATAACATGTGGCAGGATGTGTCTCCCTTCAGTGAGAGGGCCAAAGACCTACAGTTCCTGAAGGAAGTGACAATGTTTGAAATAAAACTGTAAACCATCGTTCAAGGACAGTTAGAGGGTGCATGCTTCTTACAATATCCATACGAGAGACTTTCACCTGTGGAATGAAGGTGATGATGCGTGAGCATTGGAAAAGGTTGGCCTTCACATTTCAGTTCTAATTTCTTTCTAGTTCAGTTACTATGCCTTCCACAACCTGCCCCTGCTGTTCAAGAAGCTCCGTCAGTGAGGCCCAGCAGAACAGCCACAAGCTTAAAGACCAGTGTTCCTAGGAATCAACATTTTCTCCCATTCTCAACCCAATGCCTTGGTGTTTTCTGGCAAATGAGGAAAGAACTGATTCACAGCCCTCGATTCTGCAGCCTTCAGTTGGGAATACTCTTCCTTTGCCTTCATTAGCACTGCAGGGAGCAATGCTTTGATCTGATACTTAATGGCCTGAGGCCAAATGTCTGCAAGCCTCAGAGAAGTGTCTTACAGGAGAGAGCATCTGCCTTGAGATCCAGTATCAGGATCTTCCCACTGGCACAGGCTTCCAACACCAGGGTGTGGGATACTCATGATCCCATCTGGCAGACAGCTGAATGTCACACATTTTAAACATCCAGACAGCATAATCTGGACAAAGAGGACAAAAATGGCTGCAGCCACTATTTAAAGCAACTCAATATTCTTGTGTGTCTGATGGTGGGAGGCAGAGACGTATTCCATGATGGATAGTGAGGACCCACAAGGGCATGGCCATGACAAGCAGCTTTTCATGGTGAAAGTCTCATGTAAGCTTTTAACAAACCAAGTGTAAAACATGGCAGGAGGTTTGAACAAGGATGGAATTGTGATGTCTTATCCTGTGCAACACACAGCATATGCCTATGTACCTACAACTGTGGAAAACCTCTGGGGTGGGAGCAGCAGGCAAGGAGCCCCACTCTGCTGCCTTTGCTAAAAAACCTCCTGCTGAGTTCCCTGCCCTCCCTGACGCAGTCAGTCCCTCTTCCCAGAGCATCATTCCAGGGGGCTTCATTTCACATTTCACAGGACTCTGCTTTCAGACAGTGTTCAGCAGGCCTGGGATCCAACCACCACCATGGTTCAGATGCACATCTAAGCTGGCTGCAGTCTGCATGACAAAAATTCACGCCACGTGGCCTTTGGGAATGCAACAGAACACCCTGTTGCTTCTTGCTACCAAGCAGAGACAGCCTTTTGCTGAATAAATGCTCTTAAGTACTAAGATGTATCAAAGCAGGCTGCCTTTGGCAAGTGACCCTGCCTTGAGCTGTCCTGGAAGCTGGGTTGTCCCTGACTTCCTCACCACTGGAACCGCACTCCTGACATACAACAGCCCTTGGGGTTCACAGGCTTTTCAGCCTTGGCTCACCTGGGAGGAGGCAAGAACATCCTGTTGCCTTTGGAGCAGGTGGCTGGGAAGGGCCACGTGGTTTCAGTCATTCCGCAGCATGCCAACACCAGCACCCAGCACAAGGGCAGCTAAACCAACACAGAGCCAAAGGACTTCTCGTGTCTCTCCCCTTCACCCTCATACACTTGCAGGTAAAGAAGCAGCTGCTTCCCACTGGTAAAAAAGACAGCACCAAGATAACTCGAGTGTCCCAATATAAAAAGACACCTTGTGTTCAACTTTGGGATGCAAAGTGAGCAGGTTGGCATGGATGCCTGTCAGAGGGACACGAAATGCCACCAGCTGGGGCATGGGGACATTGCCAGGGCAAGGGGGAGAGGAACACTAAGGTTTGCTTTACATTAACAGACATACATACCTGGAACAGTTACTCCTTTACAGCCTCATAAATTAGTGAGCCCACAGAAACAGGAGCCTCAAGGACATGCCAAAACCCTGGCGTGCAAACCATGTTAATTATGATAATAGACAGATTTTAATAAGCCAGTTCCTGGCTCCCACACTTTCACCTATAAAACACACATATTTCCAAGGCCAGGGAATCT
Organism: Pomatostomus ruficeps; assembly: GCA_013400735.1. Lineage (NCBI taxonomy): Eukaryota > Metazoa > Chordata > Aves > Passeriformes > Timaliidae > Pomatostomus > Pomatostomus ruficeps. Next base: position 33,294 of record VYZT01002682.1, read on the forward strand.
CAGAAATACCTTCCAGCTATCTAATTGTCTAAACCCCAGCAGCACAAAAACCATGTTAGAGGGTTCGTCACACCCCATATCCCTTTGAATTTTTTTAGTAAAATAAATCAGATGAAAGAAAATTCCTCCTCTATAAACCCCAACTAGTCACAATAATGAAACAAATGTGTCTGCACAGGCGGTGTAGTGGCAAAGGAGACAGGAGGGCAAGAGGAGGCAGATGAAAGAATGGTAAATCATCTCTGGGGAACTCCTGCATTCCGGACTGTACGGCTCTCGCAGCTGATGCGGCTCCCCCTCCAGTGCTCTGGCACAGAGTCCAGCAGCAGCGCTACCCGCTCCAAGCACCTGCCAATGCAGCCTGTTGGAAGTTCGTCCGTGCCGAATGCGGCGCGTGGAAGGTAAGGAGGGGGAGCTGCCAGAGCGCTACGACCTCAGCTCTCGGTCGGGTTTCATGGAAAAGGGCTCCAGCCGCTCCCCCTCTGGCAGAAGGCTGTTCAGCCGCTCCATCAACGGCACTGTCTGGTCGATGCCCATCTGGATCCGGCGCAGGATGGCAGACATCTCGTTGACCTTCTGGATCTGCTCCGCATACTTGGCGTACTTCTTCTGGCGCTCCTGCATGAGGCTGTAAAGGGTTTCCACAGAGAGGTCCATCTGTGTAAAAACAACAAGCAGAGCAAGGCTCATTAGGCCAACTGCTGCTGCAGACCTTTTGGCACACTGACCTTCCCAAAAGCAACCTCCTCAGATGCCCCACTAACATGAGGTAACAGACGGGTACAGAGGAGCTCCTCAGAAGGTGCATAACCAGTCTGTCATGGAATGGGATGATTCACAGTTGTATACCAGAGAGGACATATGATGACCTCAGTTCTACATGCAAATCCTTAAATATCTGATCAGAAAACTCTCCATTTGCAGGACTGAAAGCCAACAGGCACTGCCAGGGATTTCCCAATAAACCAATACACACATCCTCCAAGTTATCTAAACGCAGGGAACCTGTGGCCTCTACCTACACCTGAACTACATTTTCACTGGAGATCGTTCATTTGCAAGCATTAAGCTCTACCACAGCTGCCAGTGCTAATTTTTCTCAGTTTAGCCAGGTTACGCTGCAACTAAGCCACAGCTGTTATTACCGTCATCATCTGGAAAACTCCTGCTTTGAGATAACCACAATGGATTGCTAGTGTCCCTAACTTCCCTGAAACCCAAAAATAGGAGTGTTATAAGTGACCCCAGGAGAGACATTAAGTAAATTAGCCATGCAATTAAACACAGTCAGTACCCAAACATGGCTCGAGCATGATGACAATGACAGGAACTGCAGTGCTGTTCCTGCCATTGAGTGATGAAGGCAGCATTTGTAATTCACAGCCCATTTTTCTGTTCAGCCAGACCTGCAATCTCCAGGCACAATTCAGCCAGCAGCTGCCAGTACCTAGCACACAAACCCAGTCAGACAATTTAAGCTGTTTTACATGTTTCTAAGACACAGCACATATTCCAAGAGCTCGGTAATGGGGCTGCTCCAAGCCCTCAAATGCACACTGGAAGCTCGGTTGCTTTGGCTCATTGTGGCTCTACTCAACAACTCCAGTGACTCCAGTGCACTGGCACTTCCAACTGGGATGTCTTTGTGGAAAGCAGTCCCCTCACCTGGGACTTGGCACAAGCCCACAGTGGCTGTGAGTGAAGGGCAGGAGAGGACACACACTGAGCAGTTTTAGATCACTGCCACCTTTTACCACTGTTTTCCCAAACCTTTCCCATCTCATTACTCCCAGAAGAAGGAGGTCACTGCTCACGATGAAGCAGCCTCAGGGAATCGATGCTGAGAACTCCTGGTCTAGCAAGAAAGAGAGGTTCAAACAACATCCCTCTGCTGAACTGTGTGACAGAGTCTCCCCAGCCGGTGGAGGACAGTAACCGTACCTGTCATCAGGGACGACACACACTGATCAGTGCAGTGCTGAGAAAACACATAGTGCTGACCTGACCTGACTCACACAGCACTGAACATGCAGGTGCAATCCTGACCCTGTGTCCAGTGCTGTGGGTCTGTAGGGGAAAGTGGCAGCACAGGAGGACTGGGTGGAAATGGTGTAACACTGGAAGGCCCCGCTGAGGAGGGAGGTCCCAGCAGAGAGAACTCTGCCATCCTACTGGTGGCAGCAGGGTTTGACACTGGGGATAAACTGCTGTAGCTGTGTGTGCTGACAAACATCCCTTTCAAGCCCTGGGGAAGAGCTCAAGTCAAAAATAGTTGGGCAAGAAAATATTTTATTGAGAAACCTAAGTTACAAACAGCATTGAAAACAAACACATGAGTTTCTGCTGAACTGTCACAGGGATTTGGGGGCATTTTTCCTCCATCACGTCCATCAGAGCTGGATACAGTATCAACTGACCTTTTATTCTGCCTGTACTTTCTACTGCTCTCAGGCTGAATTCTTCCTCTTTGCCTCTGTGCTTTCCTGTGAATTCCTTCCTCCATGCTTTCATGCACGGGCCAAAATAAAAACCAGCAGAGCAGGAAACTCCAAATAGAGTGGAAACAATTTAAGCCTACACAGGGGTTTCTATTAAAACCCCAGCTTAATAGTTTAGTAGCTTGGCACTAGCTCTGTAAAGAGGAGTGTGTAAAAAGCAGACCACCACCAACCGGCAAGTTCAATCCAGTGCCTAAAAATATCCCACCTAATGAGAGACAGTGGCCTGAAGAGGCAGCCAGTGGAAACCTGCCAAAAGCCAGCTCGCCTCATTAAATGGAGCAGCACAGGGACCAAGGCAGAAATCTCCCCTGGTTTTGAAGTTCTTCTCCACATGGCCTCACAGCACTGTGCAAGAAGAAAAGCTTGCACCTACTAAGCTTTCAAGCAGAAAACACCCATGTCCGCCCTTTCTCTCCATTCCAATAATTTCCATCTGCTGACTTTTAGCTACCTTGTGTAAGTATGAGTAACATTCAATTACTGGCGGGAAATGCGGGGAGAAGCTGATAGAAAGAAGAAATGCAGAGTGGCCTTCCAAGCTCTTTGCTACCTTTGGACACATTCACAACAGCCATAAAAAAGCTGCCTCACAAAACAGAGAAAGCGTGGAAGTGAGTGTTTCCTGTGGTTTCCTCACACCTACCATCAAAGTTTGCCTGCTGAAGGAGGCCACAGCAGCTGCACAGCCAGAGAGGACTGAAGTGGAGCAATTGTGGGGAAAGGTCAATTTTTACTCGGCCCGAACCTGGTCTCTTTAACTATTAAAAAAAGGCAACTACATGTTAATTCCTGTAGGTACATACCAATGTCTCTCTGCAGCTTTCCTTGAAGCAGGCCTAAGTACACACTTACATCCTTCCTGCCTCCTCCCCCTCCAAGCAAGCTCCTCCAGTGCCAGACCTTGTGCTTTTACCTCTCCTGGCACGCAGTCCTATTCCTCTGGCACTCGGACAGGGCCTTCAGACTCGTCAAGCCCCTTTTACGCACAACAGCAACTAAAACTGGCCTGCACGAATCCATGATGAGCAGGGAACACGCAGAAGAATCCACTTCATTCCTATCTATTTAATTTCATACAGTAGCAATAAAAAGCATCTGGAGAAGGGGAGCTGAGGTAGAGTCTGCTCCCTTGCCTACAGCCAAGGCAGTCCAAGACATCCTTGAGGGTCAGTGAGTGAATTTGTCTTCTCTGAACAGCTTCCATCAACTCCCACGGCCCTGACACAAAGCCCTGCCACATTCTCGTCTGGAAAACATTCAAGTCTCAGCCTTCTAGCCCATCCCAGTCTGTGAAGCTCTCTGGGAAGCCCAACAAGGCACCCCAGAGCCAGTAGTTCTTCACTGTCCTACAACCATCTGAGAGTGTTTATCTGAGCTATTGTTTCTGCTCTGGTTGCTTCAAGCTTCCTACGACGCCAGGCCACCAGAGCTGCAGACAATTCCCCATTGCCCTGAACCCCTAAGATAGGACAGATGTGAAGCAGCGTTGTCACCAGCCCCCTGACCACCTCACCATCACCAATCTGTCCTTCAAACATCACCACTCAGTAAGCTACGACCGTCCCCAGCTCAGTGGTACAGAAGAGTCTGGAGAGTGAAAAGACTGGACTTGAAGCCTGTTAAGAAGCAACAGAACAAAGCAGAGGGCAGAGCCCAGCATGTGAGGTCAGAGTCCTAATTCTCATCAAAGCAAGAAGTTCTGCCCCATCTGGAGTTGCAAAAAAAAAAAAAAAAAAGATGTGTTCTCAATGAAGGGGTGAGAGCTCCTAATGCATATGTTATTTGTTTCCAAAAATCATTCCTCCTGTCAAAGCGGCAAACCTGAGGCTGGACACGCCCACAGTAGAAGACAGAATCTTTTTCTGCTTCCTACATCAAAAAGGATAGAGCTTCAGTTTTTCTTTCAGAAGCATAGGATCATAAAAATGGACAAGCCTAAAACTCACCCTCCAGCATAACACACTTTTTTTGTACAGCCAGTGACATTCAGAATTTGTGTCTGCTTCTGTTTCAAAGGTCATGCTTCCTCTGTGGATTATCATCAGCAGGACATTAATTTATGCCTCAGCTTCACATTTAAAACATGAAATGACATCTACTGGGCTTTTCTTTTGTCAAATGAAAACAGATTAATAATTACTTCCAACAACAGTGCAAGATGGATATTTCCCCACTTAAAAGGGCCCCAGCACAGCCCCTCCTACTACACCAGTCACATTGTCAACCCTAAGAGTCTCTTCTGCATTACACAGGCCCATTTGTAACACCACGCTGATGAAACACAAAAACAACTGAGGATACTGTCAGACATCTTGCACACCATAAATTCTTGCATTCATTTAAAAATTCTTCTTGGCCCACACTGCCAAGCAGAATAAAGACATTAATTTAGCCCATAAAAAGACTGAGGTCAGCACTGGCCACTGCCCAATTCTTTTCAAGAGACCACACTGAAAACAAACCAGCACCCATATACACACACACACACACACACACACACGTATATATATTCTTACCTGGCATGGTTTTATAGCACCCCTGTCATGGGCATGTGAGAGTCCTGAGCTCTTGGAAACAGAGGTCACATCTTGTTAGTTCAATGACTGAGAGACTGAAAACTGCAGCTAGACACATTCTCCCTGGTTGCAGAACATGCAAATGCAATCCAAAGTTCATTTAACTTGAAATCAAATTTCTAGAGAGGCACTGCTGACATTCATAACAAAACAAATATATCTCGTAAGAGGACGTCCAGACATCCCCAGCTTCTCCAGTCTCTCCTAAAACACCAATAAGGCAAGAAGATGTTTTTATTTCCCCCAACATTTAGTAACAGCCTTCAAGAGCTCAGCCAGACTTGCATTTGTCCTGTGTCCTTCTGTCCCAACAATTTTCTCTCAGCTCCCATCCCCTATGGCTGCTCCTCCAAAATACACAGCTATTAAGGTGCAATCCTTATTCCGGAAAGTTCTTGTGCTAAAACAGCACTCTAAGCACAAGCAGCCTTTCCTTCATATTGTCAGCTGCTTGACTGGGGTTAAATGAACATCTTCCTGCAGCTGCACACAAACCACATCAGAAAGTGGCAGGCGGGAACATGACTGCATGGAATATTAGTGTAGTGCTGGTGTGAAAACACTTTTCAATCAACACACTTAAAACTGAAGACAGCTCCTCTTTCTCTACTGCCTGAAAACAAATCTGCTCAATGAATGGCTTTTTTTTCTCTTCCCCTCTCTCTTTGATAATGTCATGCAAAGTCAGCACAATAGATCATATGATGACTTCCTGATGATGGGAACATCCTCTGTTTCTCCCACTCAGCACACACTAGTAAGTGATAAACTAACTGGGCAGCTTCTGTGCCAGGGTACAAAACAGAGATGCCCAGCCAAGGATCCCACACCCTTCTCTTCTGCTTCAGCCATGAGCACAGCGCCTTCTGGACCTGTACCCTTCCTCTGCCCACTGCCAGGTAAACAACTATAGTTTGTATTTATCACATCTAAGATTGAATCCCATGCCAAAATATTCCTTTTGCTCCCTCTGTGATCTGTCATTGCTGTAAACAATTGGTAAAGATTATTCTGTCTAAGCATTGCACAGATCACAGTCAAGTTAGAGAACAAAGAGTAACCATTTTAACAGGCTCTAGAATTGAGTTTTAGCAATATTAATAGGTACATCAAGGCCATTACCCCGAAAGATCTACATTAAACCTACGGCTGGTCCCTTAGTTCTAAATAGATGATAGCTTAAGATAAGCTGCTGCACCTGTAGGATCAAGATTTAATTACTTTGGGAGGCCTTGGGACACACAAAAGCATTCAGAATTCCAAAGAATAAGAAGGTTTGTTCTTGAAATAAGCTCTTCCACCTTTATGTCAGTCTTTCCCTGCCCACTGTGTTATTGGACAGGATGTGTTTGTCACTCCCATACAGAGTGGCCTCCTCAGCCCACACCTCCCTCCCAGCTCCAATTGGAGCCCTCCCTGCCTGAGAGACACCAGCATCCCTCTGCCAACTGGCAGGCCCCCAAGATTAAGTTATGGCTGCTATCACTGACTGGTGCTAAAAAAAGAGTCCCAAAGCTATGACTGAAACAATACTTACCTCATGCCCAGACCTAATGAACCCACAGGCTTCCAAGTGTTTAAGAAAGGCAGGGCCCCACTTCACAGAGGTGGGAGAAGATGAGCAGCAAAACCTGACAGCTAGGGGAATAGCTGGTGCTGCAGATGCTACAGCCAGCCCTCCAGTTTGGACACATCTCCTATCACAGTCCCAACTCTCCTGGTCTTTACGTGCATTTCCCTCAACACCACAGATATCCATCATCTTTGTCTTTCAAAACAGCTGAACTATTCACAAAAACAAGTGAAACTCAGGGCACTGCAAAGCAGCACTCACACCCTCCTCCTTCAAATGAGTTGAATAATCACAAGCTTAGTTCTGCACCTATGTCCTCAAAACAAACTGAGTCTTCCCAGCCTCTCTCTTCTTCAGTGGTTTGGTCTTCTGGCCCATGAGCTGGCCTGACTACCAGCCTGACAGTCACCAATCAGCAGGATCACATGATGCAAAGCAACATCACTCCCCTGCACGTGATCCTGGATTCTAACTCAGTGCTTGCTGTGGTTGTATCAGACTTAAATGCACAAGATTCTTGAAAAACCAGAAAGGAAAAGAAATCTGATTTTACCAGTAAGCTTTCTAAACTGTCGCCAAGAAAAGGTCATAGTAATTTCTACCTCATTGTCTTTGATTAATAAGAACACTTTTTAGAGCTTTCATTTGCTGTTTTTGTAGAACAATCTACATCCATCCACCTCTGAAATTTATCATGGCTAAAAATGTTAAGTTACATCCTGAGCATTAGAAATGCTTCCATACCTATTCTAAATAATGAAGTTTAAGGAAAATAAATACAAATACCCCACCCAAACTAGGTTATTGCACCTGTGTGTGAAATGTTCTCACAAAACCTCTCTTTTGTGGAATACAGTTCCACAGGAATTAGTAACACATTCTTGATCTGTCTTCAATTAGCTGTTCCTGGAAAAGAAAAAATATGTATCTGTTACATATCTATTGCCTAAATGATAACTTGCACAACTCTTATTTCAGGCTACCCAATACTTCTGCTAGAAAACACAACCTTCAATTTCCTCGTTCCCTGATTTTACACTGCTGACACATTACTTGCCCACAACACTCCTGTATCCAGCAAGAGCTTGAATGTTACAGGACAACTGCACTCACAAACATTATTTACCCTTAGGGGGTTCTTTTGTAATAAATTTCAGTTTTGTACTTTCAACATGTCAGAATGACTAACTTTAAGCAAGCTGGTTCTCCCATCATAAATAAGCTTTGATTTGAAAAGAGATGACCACTGTCATTAATGTTTTACAGAAAACACCACCATTCTCATTTCAGAGTGAAAATAATCATCATCATTACATTTGAAAGCCATCTGCTATTTATTCTCAGCTTCACAGATGGGACCTCATAGCTGTAGGCCTTCTTTTCCACATGTCCTGCAGAAGTCTTTGAAAAGGGAATGATATTGCTGTGTTTAGTCAGGGTTAGATACACTAGAAGAAAATTATATTTAAGAAGAAAATGCTCTTAAATCTGTTCTCACAGAATGTAAAGGAGCTGAGTTTTAACTATTTCCTGCTGTGTGTGAAGTGCTAAAAGGATTTTCTAAGACTCCCTCTTCCTTCTCCGGGGGACTGCAGACAAAGCTGGGTTCACGCAGCCTGACACACTCCCACTGCCAGTCCAACACATCTGGGTGCATCAGACCTCCCTCCATGTGCTGTGCACATGCCTTGGATACATGCAAGAAGGCTGAAGTGTTAGATGTGCATGGACATGAGCCCAGCAGTCAGGAATTGGGGATTTCTGGACACCTGAGAGCCCTGATGAAGCTTTTGCTCTTTTCCTGCCAGCCACATTTCTCATATGAATGTCCAAATCAACTTTCCTTCAGGCAAACTCATAGGCATGTCAGTTCTAACAAAGTCAGTCAGTGATAACCTGAAAAACTCCTGAAATATCTATTTGTAGCTTTACATCAGCTCTTCCATATTTGAAAAGCACATGAAATGAGCCAAGTACACCCCAGTGATGTTAAGGGGAGGATCTACTCCTTCATTCCCAGAAGAGAGACTTTCAAGGCTGACTCCACCATACTTCCACAGTGCTGAAGCTCAGATGTCCCAGCAATTTTCTGGAGATCACAACATCTGGATAGTAAATCTTTGGCTTCAGGAAAGCCTCAATGAAATCTTGAGCACTGTGGATTGTTTACAGACCAAGCTCTTCTGAGGCTATAGGCTATTGTTCAAAATTCAGTCACAAGAGTACAAACTATCAGAGATCAATGTTCACACAAAAGTTCAGTGTGTCAGTAGTACCAGCTCTGATCCACTCTGAGCATTCCTTTTTATTGTATTCAGCTGCAGTGGCCTCAAGATTCACAGAAGGCCAAGTATTTCTTTCTTCGCTTTTATGTCTACTAATGGATCTCTAGAAGTGATCAAATGCAAGAAGGCATTTGAAAACTTGTACTGCATCTGGCAGGAGAATTTATAATTGAAAAGTAAGTAGTTCACTGTCAGTTTCTGTGTAGCTTAGGTCAGGTGTAAGGAAGAATTAAATTCTATGGATTGGATTAAGCAAAAGGAAAAGCTATTAATCCTTTCTGACCTTAAAAACTCCTATAAATTCTTTATCATTTCAGTGTATCAGATGTTATGTTGATTTCTTTTACAACTACTACCTGAGCCTCTTTTCCTGCTGGAATTAATCTGATTTGGGATTTTGTCTTTTAGACAATTTGCAGCAAGTCCCAGCAGCCACTCTCAAATGCACCACTTGCTGTTCCAGTTAAAAAAAAAAATAGTTTAAAAGTCTTATTTTTTGTCCAGTTCATGACAGTTTTGGCACAGTTCACACACATGATTACAGGGAATTCTACTATATTATAATTCAGCATTTTATCCAGGCTTCTAGACTGATGCATCCAGTCAGGAGCAATGCCCACATGAATTAATTAATAGTAAATAATTTGTTTCATACCTCCAGAGCAATGATGCAATAATGGCTAATAAATTTTCTCATACAGAAGCATTCATGCCCCAATGGCACAGAAACATTTAGGAAACCCTACCCTTCATAAAAAGCAAGATGGGCAGATTACTTGCACTAAGGCTTTGTAATGCTCTCAACATGAAGTCATCTCTGGAGATCTCATCTGATTGTTATCAGAATGCTGATTATGGGCCTGCTAACAAGGTCCACCCTGCTCCCTCAAGTCTACCAAATACCACCTTTAAGTCATCAGTGCAACTACAAATATTTACAAATAAGGCTGGCTAACCTGTCTAAAACAAACATTAAACTACTGAAAAGCTTTTAGCCAATATTTCTGACACCTCCACACCCCACCCCAATTCTCACTTAAGGGAAGAGTTGACACCTTGAAAATTTCAATTCAACACTGAAATAGGAAGTAATAGTTAAGAATGAAAGCTTGTAAATTGACTTTTCCTACATCAACGCAATCCTTCAGGAAGGGAGAAGGCCATTTTTAATCTACATTAATGCCAAACTTATTTAGAAAGAGAAATCACATCATTTTCTATCTTCATTTGATCAAGCCAAACAAGTTAAGCCTTACCAGTTTCCTCGCCAAGGTTCTCTACTCCTTACGCATCCTTACAGCCCTTTTCTTGTGTTATGATCCTTGAGCATTATGAGAACTGCACACAGTCTGTCAGAGGAGATCCCCTCAGCTTTGTGCAAGACAATCAGCATACTCTCATTTCTCCTGGAAATACAAGGTGTGATACAGCCCAGGCTGATACTTACTTTCTTCCTATCTCAAATCCATTTCATGCCCAAATCCAACATCAAGTCTGCTAACTCTGTAATGAAATCTAGCACTTCTTATTCATCTTTGAAGTTCTACAGTGTTGGGGCAGGGGATTGTTGGAGGTTTTTTCCATCTGGGAAGGCAAGGCTAGAATAAGAAATCAAATTTCCTAGTTCAAGCAAGCTGTGAGAAGGAATTGAATTATATTCCTTCGGGTACCTGACGATCATAAGCTCCATGCACTAATCCCAATGAAAATGTTACTAAAAGGCTTTGCATGCTAGACTTGGCATCTTCAGTGGCAGTTTCTTAAGCACCTAAGTTCTATAATAATACAAACCTTTCTGACTGTTAGATGCTTGTTTAAGCTTAATTTTCTTCCTTGGAAATTCAGTTGTGGAAAAGATTCCAGTTTAGATCTTTTCTCAAAAGGCCATAAAGCACAAGAGAAACCAAAGCACAAGATAAGGGAACATGCTGGAACTGATTACACACACATATTCTAGGAGCAAGGGACTGGTCTTTTTTATGACACCAGACAAAGCAGTGCATGTCAGCAAAAGAGATTTCAGACTGTCACCAGGGCCAGTAGTCTTTCCTCCTCCTTTGTAACTGCTAGATCCCTTCAAAAAGTTCCTGTACAACAGAGCATGGGCCATCTGCCTCAGGCATACACTGCAAGACATTAATTCTCTATATTAAAGTAACACTTGTGAAGCCTTTTCAAGAGCATTTTCACATTTTGGTGCTGACTAGTTAAGACACCACCCCACCACTTAGGTATTCAAGCTACTTGCACATCAAACTGGAGAAAAATGAGCAAGATCAACTAAAGGACATGAAGCCTAACATGTTTCCAGCTTAATAATCCTGTGCATTTATTTCTACATGATGGTGCCTGTTGAGATTCCAGTCTTTGTAAACAACACGTCATTGCTGATGAGAGGAGAAATAAAGAGCTGGATAGATTGTCACAGTCCTCATCCACCAACTTCCAAGATGCCAAAGTCTAAATTTAAGGTATTGATTTCTTACTGAACACAACGTTCCATAGTTGTTTTTTTTATTATTTTTTCCCCAAAGCTGTGTGGCATTAAATCCCTTGAAAATACAAGCGCTATTTCAACCCAGGTTCTCTGCCTTTTCAGAAATATTGTATCACAAGGAATTCTCAGGCCCCTCTCCCCGGATTTGGGGCATCAGTAATTTAATTCTGTGAACCAAAAGGCTCAATTTTGCTTGCAAGTCAACACAGCCTCACCTAGAACAACTTTATATGTTGTGTCAAAACTAAATACATCTCCATTTACACATTTGCCAGGCTTCTTTTATCAGGTTTACTTTTGATTCCCTAAGCCCTCCCCTTTAATGGGCTGAAAGGTAACTTCATGGGCTGATCCATATGAGCCTGAAAGCAAAGGCCTGAAGTTGAATATGCATTTTGGACTCAGTAAGGCCATTCATCTTTTGCTGGCCTAATTCAGTTTAGTCAGAAGGTGCATCACTCTCAGGGCACGTCTGCTGAAAAGAGATTTCACAAATAGTCTTGGAAAATCAGGTCTGAAACCACCTACAGGGAAACCATAACTAACAGGAATGGCAGTAAACACCTCACTCAGCAGAGTCCTGAAACAAACCAAACAAAAGACCAGGCAAAAAACACCTCCCCAAAACATCCCCTTCATTTGAGTCCATTCCCTGAAGGGACACTGCTCAGCTGTGACTGGAGCAGGGATGAATCCCAGGCACTTCAGGTCTTTCTGCCCATGGAGGGATGGAGTTAGAAGTGCCTGTGGTGTTTCACACAATTGAAGCTCTGTGTGCTTACAGCAGATGTGCACCTTGAGTCTCACTGCGGCTTTGGCTGGCATAGTCCCCAGCCAGGCAATGTCCTTCCAAAGTTTTTGGCCCAGGTCTCATTCATTCCTGGTGATGGAACAGCTTCCTGCACTTAGGACAGCTTTTCCCTTTATCACCACCTTACAGTACCTTGTCCTTAAATTTCCAGCAGGGAACATCAGACTTCTCCAAGCTTTCCCTATCACAACCAGCCCTCCCACCCCTAAGGAGAGGGATTTAAAGCCATGGGCCCTGCCCACAGCAAGCCCATCCTTCCCTCAGGGTGAACAAAACCATGTCCATGACTTCTGCACACCACATTCCCCAGCAGGTTTTGTCACAAGATGATGGGGTATCTCTGATAAAAAAACACTTTATGTCACAGAAACAACGTAATTGCAAATAAAGGTCAAAAAGCCACATAGCACTCACAAAAAGATAAACTGAAATCCCTAAATCTCCAAATTGTTGGGCACATGCAGTGACATGAATGGGTGAGTCACAATTTATGAGTCTTAAATGCACGAGATAAGCTACAACATGCTTATATGTAATGCTTGTGTATAAAACTGATTTTCTTGTCAAATGCATTAGACTTGCTGCTTATAGGAAACAATGATTGAACTCCTGCTCATAATTTTAAAAAGCTGAAATACATCAGGAGACATGATATTGTGTTTGTGTGGCTGCAGAAGTTATTTATTTCCCAAATATTAAGGGATGTATTTCTGGACAAATTAATACCAGAGAAGCCCATTACATTTACTTTTTTGCAGCAAGCTGGTAAAAAAAAAAAAAAAAAGGGAAACCAAAACAAGTCAAATCCATATATTGCTATTCTGGAGTATTTGTTCAAAATAATGAGCTATTCCCATAGAAGAATTTATAGGAATTAAACAGCCATACACTGCAATTTGCTGCATGGCAAACTAATTACTGAGATTAATGCCTGCCTGGACAAAATTTATTTAACTACTGTGAATATAAAAGTAATATTTATTATATTTGCAAATGTGGGGGGTTTCCCCCAACTCCCCCCCATAGAAGTGTGCCAGCTTAGACTGAGATATTTAAAATTTCATCCTGTATTGTAAAAAGTGCTCTGTTTTCAAAATTACTGGCAGTCTGGGATTCCTATGGCAATAAAAGCTACCAATAACATGCATTACCATTTGTTTTCAAAGCATCAGAGCCCTTCCAGTAACCCATTTTCAAATACATTTTAAGCACAGTGTGTCTAGGAACTATATTTGCCTTTAAGGGTACTTTGGATACTTCAAAAGCACAACGCCTTTGACAATGCTGGAAGTCTAATACGAAATGCTGAAGAACTTTTCACTAAAAGCTTCTTTGAAAGGAGCTTAGAGGGCTTTCAGTTCCCTTTTGCTTTCATAGAAAGAAAACAGGCCTCAATTTTCATATGTGACTAGTAATTTTTGGATGCTTATCTTCAGATATTTTGTAAGATGTGTTTTTTGAGAAGCTTAGTACCTTGTGCACACAATAATTCATTTTTAAGGCACTGAAATTAGAATATTTTGAAGGCACACAAAATCACGGGCCCTTTCTGAAAATTTAGCTCTGTTCCCCAGCTTTTACCTATTCTACTTGTTTCCCATTCCCTGGTATTCACTATCTCCTATCACATGACTCTTGAAATTCCCTCCCTGGAACCCAAAACAGATATCCTCCATTGGTAAGGACTTAATGTAAAGTAGTCCTCTCTCCACTTAATTTGCTGCTTTTCCCCCAGTCATACCTTTAGAGCTGCTCAACATTTGCCTTCAAACTAATTGTCAGAAACCCTCTGTTTTGCAGATCACAAAACTGAGGCAGACACTCCTGGTGAAGACAGCACATGTGGCTCTATCAATCCCCCAGCAGCTGGAGTTCCTCAAAACTTCACACGTTACAATGTAAATCTAAAGTATTGTCCCTAAAAAGATGCAAGCACATCCTCCTTTTTTTTTTTCTTGACAGTGAACACAAAACCTCTTGTTCTAAGTAAATCACTCCCTTCCAAAACCAAAACTCATTCTGGTATGAACAACTGCTGAAAAAAGGCACCTGAGTCAGCCACCTTCAAGCACGTTTTCAATTCTTTCCCCTTCAAGGAAATGCTTGGGTAAATGTATTTCTGCTTGCGAGAGAACAGTCACAGCCATCTGGAAGCTGCACAGGTTCTACATTTAGGAGCAGATATGGATCCAGCCAACACTGCAAAGAAATTCTGGCTGAACTGGAAAACGGGATGGAGAGCAAAGCTGCTCTGCGCTGCTCCCTGAAGTTACGGAACGCACAGATGTGTCTGCTCAGATCTGCAGTCACTACTGCCATGCAAGTAGGGTTTTTTTCCCTTAGTTTATTCTGTTTCCTATTAAGATCCATTGTAATTCAGACTGTGTGCTGATTTACAAACCACCATAGTCAATGCTGAGTTATTGAGGACTAATTAATTTACAGCAGTACTTCTGAGTTTTGACAGAATCCAGGAAACTTCTTTCCTGGCGACACAGACAATGAACAAAAGATATTTGCCCTGGGACATTTTGTCAAGGAAAGACTAAAAAAAAATCCTGGCTGCAGGCAGTGTGAACACAGCATATTATACAGCAGGACCATTACTCATTGAGTAGAGTTAATGAGTCTGAGAAGTGAACATACCTCAGACAAACGGTAGGAAATCAGATTGAAGCTCACTAACATTTTGTAGAAAGTTAAAAACATCAGTCACTTGAGTCTGCTATCAGAAGAAAAACACTTCAGTACTTACAGTGTTAAAGAAAGGGAAAGGGTAGTACTGGCTACCAAAATGAGGATAAAAGAATTTACTGTCCCAGCTCATGCACACATTATGCCTTTTCAAAACACACTTGATTTTCTCTTTCATTTTTACACTTTATTAAGGGTCAAAGCTTTGTGTACATGGCAAAACTAAATCATTGCTGACAAACAGGTGAAGCCAAAGGCGATTTCCTTTGTCTACACTTGTAAGGAGAGACATCCCCTGCTCTGGTTCAGCTGCACTCCGTGTTGTCAACAACTGTCAGCAGTGGTTCAATTTAGTCCATCAAGGAGAGCCCAAACAATTTGGAAAGAATGATTTAAGCCAAGTGGGTCCCACCCAGCTCCTCCAGAACACACATGCAGAACAGCCAAAGCAAGAAAAACATTTAAAAATTATTAGGAAAATGAACAGTAAAAACCCACCAGATCTGGCAGAGGGACTGAAAGCATCTGAAGTTACTTAAAAGTTGTGACCAAAAAAAAAAACCCGGCAAACCACAGCTGACTTGTCAGTTCCCTGACTTACAGAATTCCTCGTTTCTCCATCGCTTTGTCAGAGGAGTCTGTTATAAAGAAGCTAGTGAGAATATCAGCATCATCATTTAATTTATTTTAGATGAAAGATAATCACAAGCCTTATGAACCAGAAGAAAACCACCATATCTAATGTGAAAGGGACTCTGCCACTTGCCCTATAGAAAGCAAACCAAATTAGTGAAGATTGTAGTGGTGGTGTCTACTATGACTTTAAATCATGTCACTATTCCCTCTCACACTTTAACAGCCAAAAGAATTATAATCTGCTTGGATTAATGCAGTACACTGTCATTAGGCCGGCAATTAAATCCCATTTCTAAGACTCTGTGATCTGAGTCACCAACATCTGCAAATATCTTTACATCTTGTGTAATAGCTGGCCTCAGATCTTGATACACCAAAGTAAAAAGGTCTTTTTAATGCTTCCCACATTATTCTGGACTTACAATTTCATGATGACAGCAGCTTCTCAAAACAGCCAATGAATCAAATTTATTACCCACTTTGTCATGTGGGATTTTCTTAACTCTAAGCCAATAGAGCAACAACAAATCAAGGTCAGTATTTATACTGCGTGAATAAAAATTAACCACATGCTCAAAAACATTTTTTTGACACTGAAAAGGTATTTGGTCTCAAGGACTTTTGACATATGCAGCATTCACCAGCTCTTCTACACATCTGGGAGAATCTAAGTAAACACCTCATGGAACATTTTCCTTTCATGTCAATCTGCCTTGACTTAAAAACAAAAAATCTAGCAGCCATTCTACTGCTTCCAACATCAGTAGTCACACATGAGAAAGACAATCTCACTGCAGGATGCTCATCCCAGGAATTAATTTAATCTCAAACAGGATCATTCAATATTTAAACAGGTCAGTGGTTTCCAAATGATGGTTTAGTGGTAAAAGCAGCAGCACAGGAGACCTCTTTGCCATAGAGGTCAGAAATGAGAGGGCATGCTATAGGCTTTGAAAACAAGTGTAGCTCTACAAATCCACTGAAGTACTACCTTCTCCAGCCATAGAAAATGATAACTGTTTCCTTCCTTAAATTAGAGCCAAACCACAGGGCATAATAAAATGTATGCTACACAGACCTAAATAAGGAATGCTATTTTAAAAACTTCACTAATCTTTTCCTTCTCTGAGAGTGCTTGCAGCACTTGCCGTTCCAGAGGCGCAGCCACTGTTCAGGGCCAGGCCTCCTCTGGCACAGCCAACAAACACACAACCTGGCAATACCCACAGAGAAAACGCGGGGACTTGGCTTGCAGGGCACACCCACAGGGTTCCCCTTCCCTCCAGAGGCTGCTCTGCAGGCCGCTGCAAGTGACCCAGGGCCATGGGGAGCCAGGCCCCGCGTTCCCGGCGCGCGGCCCCGGCCCTTCCCCACCCCGCACCTCCTTGATGCGCTTCACGAGCGCGTTCTGGTCGAAGGCCACAGCCTCGGCGCACTGGTGGAGGTGGTCCTGGTACCGCAGGCACAGCTGCAGCACCTGCTGCGGGTCCAGCTTCTCCAGCTTGGTGTTGGTCGGAGACGTCTGCCCACTGAGGAGCCCTGCAAAGCAAAGGAAGGCCCAGAGTTAATCTCACTGTTCATACAAGTAGTTCAGCTGCAATCCAACAGACAGCAGAACAAACCCAGCAGACAAGATTGATGAGGGGTGATGAAAAGCTAATTCAGAATCATTTAAGGATGTTTCGAATTTATAGAAGTGCATTGAACAGTTTGCCATATAGCTTAGCCCTCCCTGACAGAATCTAAACAGACTCTAAATGCAGGCCCATAACACACATCTCCTCAGTTTTCAGCAATATGCAAGGTTTCTTCTCCTCCACAAGCAATCCTAAACTGTGAAGAATGAGTCCTCTCCTAATTTATTTATGCCAGAAGAGGAAGGAGTTGAGATCCACATTCCCAAAAGGGCACTGGACTCATACTATTTTCACTACACTCACACTGCTAAGACCAGAGCTCTGAAAATTCACTGGTCCCCCAAAATATACCTGAGTAAACAAATAGCCCACCTTAAGTTAAATTATTAGCGGTGAAATGTCTGCATTTTGCCTACCTTGTCTTTTTAAAAGCTTCAGAACTCTTTTACCTTCTAAGGCTTTTCTTTATACTCTCAAAGACTAGCAATATACCTGGTTTTGTTTCTTTAATATGGAATTAAGATCCCACCTACTTGCATGACCAGGTACCACAAAAAAGGGCATTGGACTTAAAAGTGGGACACTGATACTATCCAGAGGAGCAAAATTGCCCAGAGAAATTTCTCCTGCCCATTGTTGGTTGCCTATATAGTGCAACTTGAGAATGTTTGCTGAGCTCAAGCATGTATGCACCACACTGACCGCCTTCCCCACAGCAGCTGGAAAAAATGATGCTAAGCTCTCAGGCCATCCTTTTTTTTGCTATTTCATTTACTTCATTTCATTTCATTTTCCTTCAGCATTAGCACAACTTTTTTCTTGTTGGGACACCATCTGTGACAAACTGCACATACACACAATATGCTTTTCCCAAAACATCCATCAAGTTAACTGAATTCAGTGACTACACGCATGTGCCCTCTGGGACTCTCATTTTACAGACAGGAAAAGACATTAAAACAGCAAATGTGAGCAAGTATCACACTAAGCAATTAAAAAGTAATAAATGCCAGTTATTTGGATTGGGAAAGCTCTTCTAAGAATGTACCTCAGTGGGAAATGGAAAGTATTTTGAATGGCCCCCATGCCTATTGAAAGCTACAATTGGTGACATGGAGATCTTGCTAAAGCACAAGAACAAGATAGAAACCAAGATGCAAGTCAGAAGTATCTTATGAGTAAGTTAAACCTTTTTGAAAACATTTGTAGACCAAAATGAAAACAAAACTAGGACCGTAACTTCATCAAATATGAAGAAGTAAAGGTATACATTTCATCAACACTCAACATCTTATTCTCCCAGGATGCTCTCAATTGCTCTCCACACAAAACCTCACCATATTTTGTTTTACTGATTTGTCCACTACAATTGTGCTGCCTCAGTCAAGAGGTCAGGAGAGGAAACAAACACTTCACCATTTAGTCTCAAAACTCCATATTAGCAACAGTCAATTACTTTTTGTGTTTTGGAGGGAATAATCTCAAACAAAATCTTAGATTTATCAGTATCAGTTGCAGATCTTTCAAATCTACTTTCAGGTAAAGTACAAAACTGTGACAGGAACAAACCCACTGAAGAAAAGAAGACTTTTTAAAATTGTTTATGTTTCATGTTCTAGTGCTTCCTCAGTTCATGAATTGTGATCTTTTACAATATTATCTTGTCAGGATGAATGTTCAAATAATGTTGTCAACTTTTAACATGCTGAATGTTCACACAGGAATAAGGAGTTTACCACACACCTGGGGCATTTATCCTGTCTCTGCACTGATCAAATACATGATGCTATCAGCCAACTAATTTTCTTTTATTACTAACCTCTCACCAACTTCAAGAGGAAGAAGAAAATTAGACACTGTTTAAGAGATTTAATTAACACGAAGTATGTACTTTGGCCAACTTATGCCACTTGTGAGAATTTTTAAGTGGAACAGGCCAAGGATTGTAAAATGAGTTAATAAAGAACATGCTACTTAAACTCATGTACTTACAGCCTTGTACAGGGTTACATAATGCTAAAAGAAAAATTAATAAACTTAAGCCTCTAAATTCCTATCCAGAAAAACACAAGCTCAAGTGAAGGGAGACATTAGTTATTCAGCTGGAATTCCTCCATAAGAAGGCAAAGGGGGAAATACAATCCAGTACAAATGTTTGGACTAGGGATAAAAAACAAACATCATATGCTGCTTAAAGATAGGCTATGGTATTATTCTGGGTGATGCAGTAGGGAGAAACCAAAGGAATTAACTTCTTCAAAGACCTCTGGGGTAATGTTGACAAGGCCAGAAAACAATTAGCTTATTTTCAACTTGCAAGAAAGGAAAAAGTACATTAAACAACAGCCAAAAAAGGTCATGCAGCCTGGCAGAAATTCTCATTGTCAGAAAGTCAATCCACCATTTTTTGCTGCTCACTGTAACCACTTACTAACCATGCTATAAATATTAACATTTCTAACTAACATTGCCCTCTGTCCAGCTCACATGAGACCCCACCTGGAGCACCTGCACCCAGCTCTGGGGTTCCAGCACAAGACAGACATGGATCTCCTGAAGTGAGGCCACAGGAGGGACACAAAAATGGTCAGGAGGCTGGAACACCTCTGCTGTGAGGAAAGAGAGCTGGGGTTGTTCAGCCTGAAAAACAGAAACCTCCAGGGAGACCTTATCATGGCCTTTCAATATTTAAAGGGGCTTGTAAAAAAGACGAAGAGAGACTTTTATCAGCACCTGTAAGTGACAGGACAAGGGACAATAAGAAATTAAAGTTGGACATAAGGAAGACATGTTTACAGTGAGGGTGGTGGGAAGTTTGATGCCCCATTCCTGAAAGTGTTCAAGGTGAGGCTGGATGGGGCTTTGAGCAACCTCATCTAGTGAAAGGTAGTGAAAGATCTCTCTGCCCATGACAGGGTGGTTGCATTAGATGATCTTCAAAGGTCCCTCCCAACCAAAACTATTCTATGCTTTAATTAAGTTGCTGCATTTTATTTTTTAGCAAACCTTATTTATATAATAATAATATATTAGTAAAAATATCTCCTCTTGAAAATTATGGCTTCCTTCTTAAAGCCTTGTCCCACATTTTGACCTCTCCACTGAACAGGGCCATCCCTGAGTGACTGGTCTACATGTGGTTTGTAAGAGGATATGAGATCACATCTGTTGCAATAACATATTTATTAGGTCACTCCTACAAGTGCCAAAAAGGGGAGCGACAAAGGTCACTGAGTGGTCCGGGCTCGCTCCTGAAACATCCAGAACTTGAACCTGGCCACCAGGACATCTCAGAGCAACCAACCACTGGGGTACTATCTCTTCTTCACTGAGGAAATGGTGTTCCCGTGATTTCTTCTGTGGGATTATTACTCCCTGCCCCCACAAGAGCACAGTTCTGCTCTTACACGAAAACAAAATAGCATTGAGAGCTTTCATTTCTTATTAAACTGAATTCTCATTTTTCAAGCTGCTGGGTCTCTTCCAAAGAAGGAAGCACACCAGGAATCCTCTGTGCACTGTCTGGAGCCCTGGGAAGAGGTTGCTTGGCATATGAGTGATACAACACACCCCAGCATGACACGGGATGGCAGCACGGGGGTGTCGAGCTTGGGGAAAACGAACGGGAGAACAGGAGAAGGCCTCCTGCAGAGTTCCAGTGCATGGACCAACAGTGCTTTGGCAAGTGCCAAACATTGCACAGTCCTGGCTATCCAATTACACCTAAAACAACGAAGACCACAGACCACCTTTGTGCCTGCCATGATGAAGAGAAGTCAAATCTCCCACCTACTCAGACACATCTGATCATCAGTAAACAGCATGACCAGGAGGTGACAAACAGCAGCTGGGACAAAGAAAGAGTCACATTTCTAAAGCAAAATGGTGCTTCAGAAAAAAACAGCTCAGTACACCAAGTATGTCGTGCATAGAGAAATAACATATATCACTACAAGGCTAGCTGACCCACAGACTTGACAAATCTGTTATTGTTTCCATATTCCCTGGCAAAGCAGAGGCAAGTTAAAACCATTTTCCCCCTACTTAGTCATCTCCTTATTGGTTCCAGGTCAACATACACGTCCAACAAATCACATCCTACTGAGCAGAAGAAAGCTGTTAGTTTAAAAACCACTTTTATGACTAGAAGTGAAGTTCTTGAAAGAGAGCTTTTCACACAATACTGATTCTGCACACATTCAAAACATAGTACCCCACCATAGTTATGTTCTGCTGCTTTAATGAGCAAGCCTAACAACACCTTGAGTGCTTTCCAACTTGAAAAGTATTAAAATTTCTTTTTGACTTCTGTATTTCCACTTGTCAATCCCCTTTTCAAACAGTAACAGCAGACATTACAAAGAGAAAACCAATTGAACCAGGGTTGTTAATTTATTATTACAAACAGCAAAGCATATGATGCTGTGGGGTTTTGTTATTAATTTTAAGGCTAGAAAGAGTTCCTATCATCAACTAATCAATCTGTCTGTGGAATATAAGAGCGGACTTCAGAAGTTACACCATCTTAAATCAGACCAGAAGTCTACCTTGCCCAGAATACTGCTTCTAGCATCTGGCATCTGACAACAATGGACATTTAGGGAAAAAAAAAAAAAAAAAATCTTTCTCATGCCTCCCAAGTTATTAATAAAAATTTCAGGCAGAAAAGACTGTGCTCAGTGAAGCTGTGGATACTTGAATTTCACCAATCCTTTTTGAAAGGTCTGTCTTTATCTCCACAATATCCTGTGACAATAAGTATGACACTTATTTACATACTGCGAAAAAAACCCTCCTGACTTGCTTTACACTCTGTAGTTGTGCTGTGACACGACAGAAGTCTGAACATGGTGTACTTCATCCCAGTATCTTTCCAAGCTCCAAAACTCCCAGTCTCTTCTCCTACAGATGACTTAATTTCTTTGATTACCTTCGTAATACAAATACCTCTAACCTGAGGCCTTACTTCCCTCTATAAAAGCCAAGTCAGTTCTTCTCCAGAGTATATTGGTCACACCTCTAAAAATGCAGTTGCTTTTATAGCTGCTACTCCTTTGCAGGACCTGCTAATCACCAACACCCTTTTTATGAGTGTGCATTACAGTGCATTGCGTGTCATCACCTCTGCCCCCAAGACCAAAGTTAAATAAAGCATCAGATTCCACACCACAGTTAGCAACGCCTTGTCAGCTTTACAGAGACATTCCTGATGCTGGTACCTGTTTCTGGAGGTTTACTACGATGGACATTACCATTTTTCCTAAAACCTCTTCTGTGAGCATTTCTCATTCATCCTGGCAAAGAATGATGCTCTTCTGAAAGTCTTCTCTGAGGACAAACCCAGAGACTCTTCAGCAAGCTTCTAGAGAACCTAAAAAGCTTCTATTAAGTACATACAAGTAGAAAGCCATTTTGAAGGAAATTTCCGTTCTGGTTTTCTGATGACTTCTTATTTAACTCGCTACACTTTGTAATCTTTTGCTCTCCTAACACAAGTTTCTTTTTGCCTGAGTTTGGGGCGTTTTTGTTTGTTTTTGGAGTGTGGGTATCTTTATGCCTACAGGTCCCTTCACACTGATATAACTACACTGTTTTTCCCTCTCCCATTCTTCAAACCTACCTGCTGTACTGCCTGAAACTTATTTCAGCCATTCCCCCACTTCTCTTGCTACCCCCATATTTTTATGATACTCCTCTTCATAAAATTAATCCAAGACAGTGAAATTTTTCAGCTCTTCTATTCTTCATGAATTGGAGTAGACTACAGTTACTATAGTATATAATAATAATGTAGTATATATAATAGAGTAATTTCATTTACCATCACTAAGGCAACATTAGTTTCAGCTCAAAATGAACTAATGTTTTTCAAGTTTCCAGGAATTTTTCTGTGTTCTGAGGGTATTTAAAAAGATCAATCCCACAACTTGCCTCATCAAGAATTTTTAAAGCTCTTAGGTAGAAGCTACTCAGTCTGGTCAGCTCCTTAAATAAAGTCTGGCCTCAGCGGCCACAGATTAACTATTATAGCTATCTTCCTTGTTGCTATTTGCATGGGAAGATTATTTTCCCAGTACCTTCAAGATTTCTAAGTACCAAAAAAAAAGATCCACACAAGAAACAGATGAAATTACATCCCTAAAGATGGAGTCTTGTTTCTTGACTGTTGCTGCTTGCACATGTTTGGAGGCAGCAGCAACTTGTTATTAGCTGAAATAGAGAGCCCATTTCCAGATATTCTGCATGCAGAAATACTTTATTATCACCTACTGAAAAGAAAGACTTGCACACCTATGTGCAGCAGAATAAAAGGTATTAAAATATTTGCATACAGATATGGTAATCAGATTTGCAGGACTCTTACTGACTAAATGTTTTGAATTCTAATTGTGTCCTTTCTCTCTCAGTCTTGAAAACTGAGAAAAGACTAAGTTTTTCAGCAAAGTCTGAAGAGTTAAAATAACTTTTCTGAAGGTTGTTTTGGTTTTGTTGTGCGATTTTTGGTGGGTTGTTTTTTAGTTGGTTGAGGAAAGTTTTGTTTGTTTGTGTGTTTTTTGTAATACCTGAGTTAGGAAGCATCAACATTTATACAATCAAATTTGAAAACTCAGGCCACCCGTAAGAAAAGGGCAATTAGTAGAAGACAATCATAAAGAAACTGAATAATGAAATAAAAATAAAATCACTACTAATCACCCGGAAGTCTTTAAGCTGGATGTGGATGACTACATGATCTTTTTCGCAGAGCAGTTAATTTTCTAAAAATCTCACTGAAAAAATACCTTGTACTAAAATACGTATTCACTCCAAAACAAAAGTTGGCTTTGTCGCCTGTGTATTTTCAAATCCTTTGAACTTTAGTGGGGGAGCACAATAACTGCAGGCAAACTGAATAGCTATTGTGTGAGCAAAGAACACATCTGTATTGTTGCAGGGAATGTTGGCCATAGCAACAGATTTTCCTTCTACTCTGGAGTCGGTACCATGTGACTGTTTACTTCTGCATGGGTGACAGATGGGCTGAGGACTCTCCTCTTGTCTTATCCTAAAGAGGCAACTTTCCTGACCACAGAGCTCAAACATGCTTTTTGTGTGAATTCTCCCCCTGGGTCTCTGAACACTCTCTAAGTTACGGCCTGCAAGACATTACCCACAGAGATACATAAATCACCTCCACTTTTGTTCCTCCACCATGTGTCTTAAAAAACAAATATTAAGAAGATTCAGGACATTTAGGCTTCTATAAAAATGCAGTTTGCTACAATTTTAAGACAAATCCCCCACATTCTTACACATTTCCACCTATTAAGGTCTCATAACTCACATCAAAGAAACTGTGATTCAGAGAAGAGTTTGTTATTATTAGTAGTATTTACATTAAAGAAATATTTGTTTGTGATACTTCTGCTTTCCCATTGAGACTTATTTTACTTTTGCAAAGATTTCTATATATCATTAGAGCTTTCTCTGTCACACAGGGATGGCAAATAACGTGCACAGAGTTTTTTGCACTACTGAAGTTCGCAGCTTCTGTCACGGGATAACTTTTGCTGCATGCTTTGTATGAGCCATACAGCAGCTAGCACAATGGAGCCAGATCATGACCAGGACTTTGAAGACTGCTGAAAAACACAAATGTCTCTCAGTGATGCAAAAAATGCCTAAATGAAACCTTCCATTTTAAAAGAAGTGAAGCTGAAAGAAATCAGAAATGCTGCCTCATTTAGATTGTTAGAAACCTGAATGTCCAAAAGGAGAAAATAGTGCACCACCTGCATGAGCTGAGATTTCAGTCTGGAATCGCTTAAGATGTGCCTCTCTGCAAGTACAAGATTGCCCAGGGTTACACCTTCAAAAAGTTGCTAGAGGTTGTCACAAAACTGGAAGCTTCTTTTGAAGCTTCAGGTAGGGAAAAAGGTACACAATATATGCTGAAGAAAGCACACAGCTGCACTTTGTCAACTAAAAGCAGCCAAGATCCTACTCAGTCCCTCTCCCCACTGACTTTACACTTCTAGAGCATAGAAGTAATACAGAAAAGAAGTGGTTTTGACTACACAGTTGCAGTATCATATGGCCAACTTCCTGCAACAGACCTCAAAGTATAAAAATAGACACAAGGGTGGAAAAAAGGACAAGGTTATTCAGAGGGAAGTGAGAGACAATGCTCTTGTGCTGTGCAATAAAACTGTATTTGCTATGCAACAACCTTTTTTTCTTGAAAACACAGCAAGAGAGACTCAAGAGCTACCATCATCTGATCGTATAAGCACATCATACGCACAGGTTACAGCTGAACCTGTTATTCTAAGTACTCTGCAAACCCAAAAGCCAGAAGACCAATATAATCTTAAAAGATGAGGAATTGAGGCACCAGGAGATTAGATGATTTATCTGATACCACATGGAAGGTGCTGTCCCTTGGCCTGATGACTTCAGCACCAGAACATCCCTCCCCTTCTCTGGCCCTCAAATACCAAACACCAGCAGGACAGGCAGCACAGGAGTCTCGTTTCCTGCAGCACCACAAGGGCTGAGCACGGAGCATTGATACGGCCTCTCCCACACAGATTCTCAGACATTTAATAAAGCTTCATAAAAGCCAGAGACGAATCAATGGCTTCTTCCTTTTGACCCCCAAATTCATGCTCCACGAAAGGGAAGATCCAACTGCCACCTTCCTCATCACGTGCCTCACCACAGCTCTTGCACAGAAAATTACTCACTCCACTAAAACCACAGACAACTAATCCAGTGGTTTTCTTTTTCCTTTAGGGTAGCAAAAGGAATCAGGGCACCACAAGACCAAATACTACAGCTAGTCCAAGGAGAGGCAGTGCAAAGCCTTGAGTAAGTCTCAGCTTTACCTGTCCACTCATCTTCCTTAAAATAATAGGACCTTAACTACCTTTTGTATCTCTCTCTTGCCGCAAAATTTTCTAGGCTGTAGATTGAAGAGAAATGGGACAGCAGGATCAAATAAACTCAATTTCTTTAAATTTTTTTTTTTTAAATCTACAAGCTAAAACCCATGCAACTGATGCTATCACTAGTCCTAAAGATAAGCCTCACAGCAATCCTTATTTTATTTTAGGCAAACGTGTATGGATATTCATCCACATGACATAGCCCATACTAGCAGGAAAAAAACCCCAACCAAACAAAAAACCCCAGTGTTTTATGGTTTAGAGAAGAGGTGACATCTAAAATCATTTCTAAGCACAAGGGCAGCCATGTGAAGCTGGGGTACATTTGCTATTCCACAATAACCAGCCTGTGGACACGCACTAACCCTGAGTAAATTCAGTGGAGGCACAGCACACTGTGCTGTTTTCCAGCAGTTTGGAGCCCAGAAGTTTGGAAAAAATTACCAGACAGCACTGTCAGTTTATTTTTGGACATTTTCTTCAGTTCAGATGTAAATCTGAGAGTATTGTTCACAATTTATTTTCACAGCATGGCACAGAGCTAGACTGATGAACAGGCCATTTACTAACAGATTCAGCAAGTCCAAGATTTCAGTTCTTTACCATGCATGAAGAAAACAGTTTTAAAAGTGGCAGAGAAAACCTTCACTGAAAGAGTTCCTTTTAAATAAGTAATAGGATCTGTCGGTGAATTTTTATCAATACTTCATAATTGCAAACCAAGCCCAGTGTGGTGCTGGTATAATCATCATTTATATACATGAAACACACAGTTTCTATTTGCTACCTACCAACACTTTTCACAGAGTCACAGAATACTCTGAGTTGGAAGGGACTCACAGCAATCATCAACTCCAGCTCATTTACTTGCTATCAGTTTTGTACCATCACAATACAGTGGACAGAACAATGGCACATTGCCATAATAAAAAGAATTATGGCCATGTCATGGCCATTGCCTATTTTTCAAGAGCACTATTTAAAATGTACATTAAAGAAGCGCTGTCTGAAATATACTATTGGCACGTTCTGGCCACAGGTACTAGGAACAGTAATTTATCTCTACCATGTGCATCCAGGAAAATATAGCAAAGAACACGAGTAAACTTGTAAATGCAACAGAGTTGACATTTTCTATTTTATCTTTTTTCTCACATGCAACCCAACTTAGCAATTTTGCTAAGCAGCAATGTGGGCTGCCATTTCACATGCAATTTTAATTCGGATGACACTCTTTTTCTCTGAAGGCTTTACCAGCATGACTTGAAATGGCTGCACTACTCAGGAGTAGCAAAGTCCACGTGGGGCTGAGGAAACATTTGAAATTTTATAACCCATCCATACATAGCTCACACACCATACAGAAATTTACAGAAATTAAGAAATTGCTCCTTACTTTTTCTTAAAACAAGTTTAACTGGATTCTCTGGTTTTTTAGGGTAAGTGGTTATCTAGTAAAAAGTCTAGAGGGAAACATAGAGCTGGCATGAAATTATAACAACTAAATTTAGGATACTGAAATGACTTAAAAGCTGAGTTGGGGAGGGAAGCAGAGTACAACACACAATTTACTTCTGACAGTATTTTTAAAAAACTAATCACTCTGCTTTGAGGGCCTTATTATGGTACCTAAAACACTGAACAGTTACACAGAAGTAAGTGGCTCTCTGTGCTCTGTGTTACCTCTGTATTTATTATCTTCTGTCAAATACTGTCAAGTGGCAAAGTGCCTTGAAGAAAGACAAAGCACAACAAGGAATCTTTAGCACAAAGTGTTTTAAAATTCCTGGGGGGGGG
>VYZT01002682.1:61331-114373 GCA_013400735.1 Pomatostomus ruficeps
GGGGTGGGGTGCACGCGCGAATAAAGCAAACCCGCGCCTCCTCAGTTTACATTCCTTTTGCACTTCAGTAAATGAACTCATTAGTAAAAATATTATGAAAGAGCATCATTTCTCTATTAAAATAAGCTGCTACTTAACCAAGCTTTGAATACGTAATAACAACATTTGTGTGATCCTGTCCTTCTAGGTAACTGCAATCCAGGAGTACTGCTTTTACCAGCTGTAAGTAACAGCCCAGGGTCAGGAAGCCTGGGAGCTTCTTCCGCTGGACTCAAGCATGTGCACCACTTCTCTGCAGTTAGAAACAGCCAGAATATAACAATTCATTCATTCCTCCACTCAACCCCCTCAAAACAGTGCAGCTGTAAAAACATCCCCCCTAATATTTTATTTTTCTATATACAGCCTGCTGATGGTGTGCTCACACACAGCATGAACCTATTTCCTATGTCTGTCATGGAAAGTATCAGTCATTTTACAGCAAAACGTCACCGTAAAGGTTTTAAATACATGGCAGGTGGAGTTTTACCCATCTTAAATCACATCTCCCTCAAGGTACTTATAAGGTCCATTACAAAACCTATAAAGTCTTTCCAGCTGGAAGGCCTCCCAGCAGTTGGAGAAGTCCCCTGTCCCTGTTAAAGACACACTCTCTCTGTCAGAACTACATCCTGAGTAGATCTTGGAGTGCTCTGCCACCAGAACTGGAATTCATCTTGCTGCTCCGCCACCCCTCCTTGCCATTCTTGTTCCAGTTCTGGTTCTCACTAAGCTTCTGCATAGATGGATTCAGCCCACCAACCTACCAAAAAACTACCTGCTTGTCACCCCTGGATTCTCCTCATCTCACTGAACCAAGCTGGCTCCCAAGGGGGCCAACAAGCCTCAGAAGCAGCACAAAACACAAAGCCACAGGTATGTTGTCCCTCCACACAGCTGTGAGATCGACTCTCCCGCTCTGGGGATGATCTGGAGACAGACAGACAGACATTCTTCCGCAGTGTGGGGCAGAGTCTGGCATGCAAACTTATAAAAGCACCTCCCTGAGCACAGAATTCACGCTTGGAATCATCTTCCTGCATTCTGAGAGAAAGAAAAATACATCATGTTATGGATACGTACAGCAACGGAATACCACCAAAGAGAGTAATTATGGTACACGAGGACATACTAATACCAGATGTTCCTAATACTAGATAATATGCACAACAGCCAAATAAAACTAAAAACATGAATAGTTATTCAGCTGCTGAGTTTAATATTAATATATATACATGCACATAAAGCTCACTTTCTCTTCATTGAAACAACAATTCTGTTTGTGACACTGACAGCAACTAATTCTGCAGCTATCAACAGAAAGTAGGTGTTCCAGATGCTGTTTTCATATCGGGTCCTACACAAACATCTCCACTTTTGTGGTGATTTTGGCACTGCTTTTGCAAAAGACACAAAACAGACTGAGAGGCAGATTTCGGTAAAGGCCACATGTGGGAGGCAGTGCACCCCCACTGCCGGAGCAGTGGAGGGGGCACTGAAGAGACTATTCCGATTATAGTTTATGTTCCCCCGTTAGGGGAAATAGAGATCTCTTCCCGACATACATTGCACTTCTCTGTGTTCCAGGTTACACTCTGGACTCAACTTCCCAGCAGTCTATTCACCTGTCCCATGTTCCCCTGGGAAACGCCCCCACTTCCAGAAGGTTCCGTTCCACTCACTACCTCATTTGTTCTCCCATCACAGCCACTCCCTCAGATCCTTCCCATTGGGTCCTACACCCTTATCCCTCCCCTGTCCAGCCTCCGAGCCCGCACAAGATTAGCTCGAAGTGCTTCCTCCGCCCCTGACCCAGTACAGCATAAGTAGCCATGCATCGTTTGTTCTCGTGTTCTTCAGGTTCAATTCCTTCAGAAGTGGTCATTAAACTATTTTGGAACACCCTCCTGGAGAACCCTTCTTGTAACTTGTCAGTTCAAAGGCTATATTGCAAAGACTGCAGGAACAGCCTCCATGGACAGGGGAACAGGCGGGAGCCGCTCCGAGAAAGCGCAGCCCGCACCCGCCGGAGCCGTGCCGTAGTCAGCCCCAGCGCCTGCGTGAGACGGAGCGAGTCGGCGCAGCCTCGCAGCACCGAAGCGAGCAGCGGCATCGCCACCAGCGCTGGGGCGGCAGCACCACCAAACCAGCGCGGCGAACGCCCGCGTGGGGCGAACGGCCCTGGCCGTGGTGGATGCAGCGAGCGGGCGAGTCCTGGCGTGGCGCAGGAGGTGGCCGCGTGCACCCGCGTGAGCGGAACGGTGGCCACCGCAGCAAGGAGCGGCGCCCGGCACTCCCCCAAGCCGGGAGACGCTCCCGGGAGTCCAGCATAACCGCTGCTCCTACCACGGAACCACCCTGCTTCAGCTACACTTTTTTTTGAAATTGTAGGGGAAGAATTTTAATCAGCTTGGAACCTGCAACCACAGGAGTGATGACAGAAGAGCCATTTTTTGTTCTGAAACTATGAAGTATTTCTTGTTCTTACTCATATAAATACACATCAACATGTTGACTCCGTATCTCTGCTGTAACAATGAAAGTCTAAAAGCAGTAAGAAAACAAACTATGGTAGTGTAGACACATATGCATCTCTTCTTGGACTGGGAAAGAAAGGAAGAATAAGAAAACCAGCTCTACAGAAACACAACCAACAGCAACATGTAACAGCATCTACCTCCTCAATTTCTTTAAAATTAAGGTATTAAACAATTTAGAACATGTTGGAACTTGAAAGTCCAGAGCTTTGATTCGCTTAAAAATTCATTAGAACCTTAAATGTTTTCGCTCAACTGTGTAGTTAATGAATGTGTGAATTTTTTCCCCTTCTTATGACGTAATTTAGGAGAGGAGGCCAGCAATCACGGCAGCAGTTGAATGATTAGTTTGATTTTGATAGCTTTCAGTAAAGGAGTGGCACATGCAACAAACCTGATTGTGCCTCCTTCCCAAGTTAAACTGCCTGCACTTATCAAACACAACACAAACACAACAGCTTTTTCTTTTCCTTGTCCAGTGTGCCTTGAAGGCTGGGGCAGTGTTCTTTGCTCATGCCCAGAGCTGAGTCACTGCAAAGGTCTCAAGTGTGCACAAGTCCAGTAAGGTCACTCACCAGAGAACAGCCCAGTCTGCTCCATCAGCACCATGCTAGCCAAGTACTCTGAATGAGACAGTGTGGTCTAGCAGGAAGTGATCAAATTGAAAAGCTTCACAGGGTCACACATACCTGAGGGAATCCCATATCAAGAGAGTGAAAGGCAAAGCTTTGCCTCCTTACACTGCCACAGCAGCTCTACAAGCCTGCTGGTGAGAACCGGCTGAACATGTTATATTGTTAAACTGATTTGCAACATTTGGGCTTCAAACAATCCAATTCTTAAATATTTTAACGTTCTGAAAAACAATGGCCCCGTTTTCCACAAGTGCTCAGTATCCTGAAGGGCTGTTTGATAACCACAAGAACACCTTACAGATGTTTGGATAGCTCAGGTTGCTGATAGCAACCTATGTACATGGTGAAGATGAGGAAAAAGAAAGATACATGACACAGAAAGTACCTCACATCTATATGCCTGGAAGGCTCGGTACTGGCACCTATTCCAGTCTAGGAGGGCTCTTTTCTAGTTTAACTTGTGCCACTTTAGAAATGGTCTGCTCTGAACTAGAATGCAAGAACACAGAGCAAACACCACACAACTCCTACTATTGTTATATGTTTTAAAATGATTTTTTTCTTAATCCCTGTCATTTCTATGCTCTACAGGAGCATGATGAGCAGTAGATGTTTCAGTATAGACAACTTATAGATTAGATGATGTTATAGATTTCCCATTTTTTTTGCTTTTAGAAGATTCTTTGTTTTGTTTCTAGAAGCAGTTTTTTCTAGAACTGTTCTATCACTACATCCACTCATCATATCTACATCTTTTCTGACATGCTTTCCAAGACTGCTCACCTTCAAATTCACCCAATACCTACCAGTTGTTACTTCTAGGCTACAGAATGGCCCCTGTTGAAAGGCAGCTTTCACTGTTCTGCTGCCTATGTGGTGTAAGTCTCTTTTTCTACAGAGAAAACTCTGCATTACTTGAAGTATAAAATAAGATGAAGCTTTAAAATAAGGACATACAGAGACTGAGGGGATGTCCTCCTATTCATTGGCCAGGCACAGAAACTACCAGAGGTCACAAAAGCTGAACTTCTTTATTCAAGCAGAAATTCCCATTGAAGCCAAATGAGTTTTGTTGAATGAGGGCCACAGGAATAAGCCTGTAGTACACTCTGGACTGGGAGCAAGTCAAAGTAACTTACACAACAGCTGTCAGGAATCTGTGCACAGGTCTGCAGAGCCACAGTATAGGAGCAGCCCTGTTGCGTCCTTAACCTTTCTCTATTTATGTCCCAGCACTGAGACCTCTTCCAACAAAACGAGCCATGCTTTAATACATTTTTATTAGAACAATTTACAGCAAACAGCTCTCTCCTCCTCTTCCTCTTTCCCCTCCCCTCCTTCCCACCCTTCCCTCTCCTTCCTCTTGCTGTATTGTGCTGTTTGTGTGGAAAAAAATGAGCTCCCGCCCTTGCCAAGAGTGACATCAACTCATTCTTATCTGGTGATGTCCAGCAGAATCTTCCTCTGATAAACATTTGCTCAGTGTCAGAGCCCCAAGGTTACTGGCTGCATTTTGTTTTCATTGTCATTTGTTTTCTGACACTTTGCTGCTCGTTATACGTTAAAATCCTCCCCCCTGCATGTCTTCAACCTGGAGTCGAGTGAGGTGGTGAACAGGACATTCCTCGCTGCCTACCCGGGTCTCCCACCACCCCCTCCCCCTGAAACAAGAGTCTGTTTGTCTCCCTGTGAACAAGAAAAAGCTGATACTGCAGAGGGGAAAAAAAAAAAAAGGAACAAACATATGCAAAAAAATTCAGGAGTGTAGACCTACACATCTTTAACCTTGGGGTTTTTTTTTTACAGATTTTCTCATATCCTTTCCTAGCATGCATTAAAGTTACTGAAGAGACACAGCTGATTAATGAGCTGGTGTACTTTCCTTCCACCTGATGAAGAACCTTAGCTGTTTTCCTCTTCTCCCCTCCCTCCTTTATCCATCCTCTCCTCTCCTAACAAGCCACCAGCTTTCTGGAGAAAAGGGAAGAAATTGATCCTTTTCCTGGCATGTTCCCCATACCCTTTACCCAAGCTGACATTAATCTGAAGTACATCAACCTGTGCCTTCAGACAACTAGTGCTGAATGAAGTGCATTGCTGTCTGTCCCAGCAACATGGAACCCACGGACGATCTATTAAAGCAAGAAAAAAAGAAAATTTTGACAAAACCTAAAGGGCTTAGTAAAGGTCAAGAGCCTGAAATGTCTAGCAGTGAGTAAAGACTGGAAACAGACACCTTTTACCCTGAGTGGCTCTTACATACAACTCCACCAAAGAGAAAGTCCTCTACAAAAACTTCAACTTACAGGATAATGGATATGTTGCAACTACAACTGCATCCCTCCCTGGGTCATCAGGGAGCAAGAAAAATCCATTTGTACAGTTATCCAGAAGGAGAGGTCTCCTGTAAATGGAAGATGTTCTGCTAGTACCAACCTACTGACTCCCACTTTTCCAGTAAACCAATCCTAAAACCTCTTCCAGTGTTCAGGAAAAGGTTGCAGCTGTGCTCAACAGCTTGTGAAAACAATGTTCTTTTAGCTTATATGTGACAGAAAGAACAAGTACCTTCAGAAAGAAAGTGAACAAAAAAAATTTAGTTTTGAATATTACCATGAACATATGCCAGCTGTACTAAAGCATTAGAATTACCAAGAAAAACCAACACAGGAAATGACCCCCTGCCCTGCCACCCTAACTCAGAGGAGGCTGCTAGAAGAAAGAAAGGGAAGATGACAACCTGGCTTCAAACAAAGCACAGGAATCCAGTGATTAGCCAGGCCAGTCAACCTGTCCTTGGGTTCTTCAACCTTTCCAGTTCTCAGTGGTGTCTCTAACATCACTTGGATCCAACTGCTCTTGCAAGTTCACAAATCCCAGCAACACCTGCTGCCACAGGGTGACCTGCAACATCCTCTTACATAACAGCAAGCTCTCTTCTTGTGCAGTTCCCTTTATATGTTTTCTATTTCATACAGAAAATGTTAACAAACAAGACAACTCCTCCTCACCTGATTTTCTAAAAGTCTTGACTGCTTTCATGAAAGTAGGCAGAGTACAAGTAACAATCATAGTCAAGGTCAAGCAAGAAATACGTTCTCAAACCATGAGGAAGCAACATCCAGGCTCTCAAATTAACTTTAATCAACAAATGAGACATATTTTACATCAATTTTCCATGAGAAATTTGCCATCTTTTAGAGAGATGTGTTGGAAGATTAAGGTCTTATTTCCTCTTTTCATAACAGTTCTTTTGAAACTGTAAAATAATAGTAACAGCTGAAAAATAAAGTCATTGAATACAAATTTTGCAAAGTGGTGTGCTTAATCTTATTGGGATCCCCTCTCTCTTTCCAGTAAGACAGCCAGCCTAAATAAATGGAAGTTCTCCTCTTGCCTTGAAGGCCTGATAAGATGCTACACCACTACTGCAACAGATTGCCCTCAAGGTTATCCTGTCCCTTTCCATGACTAAAGAGACAGGCAGATGCACCAACACCTCACACAGAAACACTACAAACCTATAATCAAACGTGAACAAGCACGCCATAAAAACCCTACACAAACAGAAACAATACACACCAGTCTTAAAATACAATTTCAGAAAAAGATTGATTTTCCAGAATACGAAAAGAACACTTATAGCACAAAATTGCTTACAAGCACTTGCACTGAAATGTATCTTAACACAGTGTCCAGAAAGAGTTTGGGTGGAAAAGGGGGGAACGTTTTTGGAGGGATAGAAGCATATCCATTTGATGCTACCTCATCAGGGGTTGTGTTGCTGTCCTAAAGGTGAAACAAGCCTTGGCTGACAAGTAGGGATGCAGCTCTATAGGAAACCTGGGTGCCAAATCACACCTGTGCTCATTTTAGGATTGAGTTCTTTTCTAGGCTATCCTTATTGATGGTATTTGAAGCACATGAGTGTTTCCAGTACCCAGAAATAGGATGTTTGGTCACAGAAATACTGACAGGAACACAAATTCCCAAACGACCTTGGCTATAATTAACCATCTAATTTTAGTGGCATTTTGCCGACCGACACCTCCCTGGCTGGTTTGTTTCAACAGACAGATTGACTGCAGAATTTGCCAGAGCTGTCCTCCACTAGGATATACCCCATGCAATAAGGGAGGTGAGAGTTGCAATACAGGAATTCATATGCCTATGAACAAAATAAACACTTTTTTTTTCACAACAGGAATTAAAAAACATATAGCAGTGCTGTCTCAGGGGTTTAATTAGCTTCAAAGGAATCCTGATAAGAAGACATCTTATCAGAAGCTTTGCTTTCAACAAAACCAATTAGTATCAATTGAAACAGAAACAGCTGAGATAAACATGCACATAACATGCATAACCTTGAGGTCCACAATGCCTAATAATTAAGTACTGGATCATTTCCCATATTCAAGAGAGAAAAGTTTGTATAAATCAACAATAATCAAAGGAAAGTTGTTCTCCTATGGGGACAAGAAGGGTTTGAAGCCAGTACATTTATTTCAGCCAGTTGTCCTTGTGAAACTGAGCCATGGCATGGCTCAGGTTTTCTGTGCAGCTTTTTGAGATCCCCAAACAAGATTGTGAACTTTTCCTTCCTAACATTTTGACTTACTTTCCTCCAAAAATCAGTCCACATTTCCAAATGTCTTACAGACAAAGGAAAAGCTGAGCCACAGCTAATTAGTAGAACTCCCACCCAAAACTGTACTTACCCACTTCCTTTCCTTTCCTTGCTCTTTTGCAACCTTCTCTGTCTGCCTCTGCATTAGTATTTCTTTTCCATCTCCTCTTTCCAGAAATATCTATCTGGACCTTTTAATTAGCAATGGTTCAATGGGTCCTTACTTACTGATACAGATTTTAACTTCATACAACCTCTAAGTAGGCTGGAGAAATAGAAAAGTGAGGTGGATTGAAAACTGGCTGAGCTGCCAGGTTCAAAGGGTTGTGGTATGGAGTGAAGACCAGCTGGAGGACAGTAACTGGTGGTGTGACTCCAGAGTACGACACTGGGACCAATACTGTTTAACATGTTTATAAATGACCTAGATGAAGGGGCAGAGCACCGTCAGCAAACTTTCAGATTATACAAAATAGCTAATAATGCCTCTGCCATTCAGAGGCACCTTGACAGGCTGGAGAAGTGTGCTGATGGGAATCTCATGAAGTTTAGCAACACAAAATGCAGAGCCCTGCACCAGGGTAGGAGTCACCCCAAGCACCAGCTCATGCTGGGAGAGAGACCAGCCTTGCAAAGAAGGACTTGCTGACAGACAGCAAGCTGAACACGAGCCAACAGCAAGCCTCTGCAGCAGAGGCAGCCAAGAGATCCCGGGCTGCACGGGAAGAGCTGCCAGCAGATCGAGGGAGGTGGTCCTTCCATTCTGCCCAGCACTGCAGGAGTCACCTCTGCAGCGTTGTGTCCAGTGCTGGGTTTCCCAGTACAAGGCAGACATGAACATGCTGACAATAAATCCAGTGAAGGATCACAGACATCATTAAGGGGCTACAAATCTGTCACACCAGGGAAAGCTGAGCAAGCTGGAACTGCTCATCCTCAAGAAGAAAAGGCTTGGAAGGGAATTCCATCTAAGATAAACACCTGATGGCAGGCAGAAAAGAAGGAGTCAGGCTCTTCTCAAGTATGGAGTGAAAGGGTAAGATGTAGTGGACAAAAACTGAAACACATAAACATAAGCTGCTTTCAGTTTTGTATTTGTTTTTTTTTTAAACTATTAAGGTGATCTGTGGATGTTGAAAAGCTGCTAGCAGATGATTTTCCCTGCTTCTTGCAGCATTTTGTGAGAATCTCTTCTTTCCCATGCAAACTATGAAAACAATAAGATAGTTTTTGTAACAGTATCTGAACACCTGCTATGTTTCCAAGGTCTGTTTAGATGCAAGACACAGCGTGTTTGGAACTGGGTGTCGTAGGACTTCAGCCAATCACCCCATAGGGGTGGGTGACCACTGACCAATCACCTATGGATTTTTAGCACATATAAGGAGGGTTGTAATAAACGCTCTCTCTCACTCCTTGGACTGGCTGTGTGTCTGTACGAACTCGCTCCGTGACTGGTACAACAGTGACAGTGATCCAACAGTGGAACAGGTACCGAAAGAAGCTGTGGAGTCTCCATCCCTGAAGATACTCAAAACACAACCAAACAGGGACCTGGGCAACCCACTTGCTGACCTAGCTTTGTACAGGCAAACTGGACTAGGCTGTGTCCAGAGGCACCAGCCACCTTCAGCAATTCTGAGCAATGGGCAAAGACAAATGTTAGGGTCTTTAAGGGCACTGATGACTTCTAAAGAGTGCTTATATAATCTCTGCTACTCTTAAAGAACATTATAAAACTTCTCAGCACATTACCCCCTTGCAGTAGGATCATACTGTATCCTTCTGACAAAGAGCTACAGGGAATTGCTACTGGAACAGAACTTTTAACTTACACCCAGCTCTAACTCAATGTTTGCACTCTGCCTCTGTTCTCCCACCTGGTTACTGCAAACTGGCCAAATGCAGCCTGGGTTGGAGAAGTAGCAGCGGCAGCAAGGAGCACACCATTTGCATTCTGGTAGATGGCCATCACTGCCTGTGACCACAGAATGCACATGTTTCTTATAACATGAAGGAATGCTTCTGAGAGCATTTCAAATTCATTCACTGGGCCAAATTCCTTTCTTCATTACTGAGAAATGGAGCAAGTTTACTGTGGTCAGGAAACGAATTTCAGACTATTGTAATTACTGCACATGTGAAAGTGTGCATGGACCCATTCCACACGTTGAGACTCAACGCTACTTCCGTAACTGCATCGCAAATTTCAGGACTTGTAGTATTTTTCCTTTCAGCATTAGCAAAGTTATAGGACTATCTGTACTTCTAGACATGCTGGCTGCAGAGAGCTTGAAAACACATGTTCTTCCCATACTTCTTTGTTTGCCTTCTGATTTTTGTCTACAAAGCAAAACATTTAAGTGGCAATTTTTGTGGTTAGCATGCAACTCTTCATTGCTTGTGGCCGATAAAGACAACTGTTCTTCAACCAGAACACTTCAATCCACATCAAGTCTTTCTTTAGAGAGAACTAAGGTAAACACAGGCATTTCAACTTACAATTTCTGTGATGCCCATGTAAGTCCTTCAAAATCACGCATGACTACCGGCCAAACTTGTCGTACATAGAAATACTCCCCCGAGGTCACAAAGGAACAAGTTACAGCTCCCCCTCCTGCACGAGTCATGCTCCTCTGGCCACCTGCACCCACTGGCTTCAACAATCATACAGAGCTTGCCTTTTCAACAGAAGCAGCTTCATCCTCCTCTCATCCAAGCGAAGGGCATGAAGCCCTGCTCTGGTCCTCTTTGCCAAAAGCATTCCAAGATCTATGACTGAAAGCCACTCCTTTGCCTCATTTAACCCAACCTCTCCTCTCTCAGAGCACAACAAACTTCACAGATATTCATCTCCAACCTATCTATGTTCAGTCTTTAAGAATGCACTCTCTTCTCCACCCGACTAACACCACAAAACATATTTGGCAGACTGCACTGGTTTTGAGACCAGAACACTGTCACGTCTCAGTACAATTTTAAAAGGAGAAGCAAAATCTTTGAACATTTTGCAATAGCACCTTCATTTGTGTACATGCTTTAACCAATCTGTCCTGGTTCAACCAGGTGGGACAGGAGTTTAGGAGTTTTGTCTGCATCTTCCAGGTTTCACTGCAAGAGTTCCATTTGAGAGAGTGGTGATCTCAGCAGAGAACCTGGAAGAGAGGAAGCTGTTTGCATCCCAGACATTAACCTTCACCCAGCCACTGCCAGACACCGAGACAGGTTGGAAACACAGGAAACCACAGGGCAGAAAACCCTTACTCTGGAGAAACTAATCACTTCTCAACTATGGCTGCAGCACAAAAATCACAATATAAAGAAACTCAAGTTTCCTTCTTTAGTGATACCATATTGAAGGTACCAATGTCTTTGGCTCATCACTGAAATGATTTTAAAAGTGGTGCCTTTCCCTACAGCCAAATGTGAACTTCTCCACAACCACTGGACTGTATGCTGTAAGGCTTCATTCATTCATTCATTCATTCATTCATTCATTCATCCATGGTGCTGTGTATACCCTGAAATCCTCGAAGTTTCTTTATATCCCATTGTTATTTCCTAAGGAAAATTTTTAAAACTGGTAGAAGCATGGTGTAAAATCCTACCATTTAACAATCAAGAAATTATATTGCTTCTATAGAAAACATTAATGAGCAGCTCTTGACAATATCACTGCCCTTGTTTGCAACAGGTCTTTCCATCAAGCATAGGAAGAGGATGACAATTCTGTCCTTTTCATTTTTACCCAGAAGCAGTGGAATTAACCCATAGAGTTTTTTTAACTTATTTTCTTTTCTCTTAAAACTCACAGCAAAATAAATAAATAAATAACCTCTTGCAGATGAGGACAGCTCATGGAAGCCTAAGCTCAAACACTTAAAGTAAAGGTATAAAACCCCCAACTTCTTTGTGCTTTTAATTTGTTTTTAGGATTGCTGAAAGAAACACTGTATTTCAGCATACAAGGTAAGCCAATTTAAGCCAAAGCTGTTGTCCTACATCCCCATATACAACCCAAATACATCATATTGACCTCTCCTTTACATCACCGTTGCTTTTACCGCTAGGTGGAAAGC
The DNA here is from genome assembly GCA_013400735.1 of Pomatostomus ruficeps. Lineage (NCBI taxonomy): Eukaryota > Metazoa > Chordata > Aves > Passeriformes > Timaliidae > Pomatostomus > Pomatostomus ruficeps. Next base: position 73,249 of record VYZT01002682.1, read on the forward strand.
TAGTTCAGGAAAGTAAGATTGAGAGGAACCAGTATTATTTTAGAGAGGGTAGGGTTAAGTTTTCAGTTGGCTCAGCTCCCTGTGTGGCTGCATGAGAGGCAGGGATAACACAGGGGAGTAGGGAAAACAAGACTGCCTTCAACCAGCTTTAAGCTTCAGCTGAACTTGGCGAGCCAGCTGGAACATCAGGAGATGAAACCTGCTGTGCTCATAACACTCCCCAAAGACCACTGAAGTGCTTGAGGTGTGTACAATGCATACATTTAAAACTAAAAAGCTTTCTGAAAAGGTACAAGTCAAGTGTTGAACAAGCAGGCGAAGCTACAAAGCCCCGTACAGCCTCTTGTAAAAGATACAGGCTGAGGTCTGGGGGAAGTGCACAACCCGAGCTCAGGGACACACTTAACAACTTTCTTAGCTGGGAATGATTCTGCCCCACTGCTTTGGTTTGAGACTCCCTGACACTGCCTTGCACTGCCTACACATTAGTCCCTAACACCCAAATCTACTCCTTCCCAAGGCAGTTTGGGTGTTCATAGCAATAGTATTACTGCTGAGGGTTTACGTATCTTCCCTTACCACAAGCAGCCTGCCCCTATAATGTATAAAACTGAGAAGTTGTAGCTGCATTGCAAGCCAAACCTGCAAATTTAATTTTCCCAGTTCACCAGAAGCCTCAGGCGTAGTTTTCAAAAAGAGAACTGCCAAAGTAGATCATAACTAGAGGACTGACTAGGGCTGCATCACACCCTAAGAGGAATTAACAATATTAATCACATTAATATTCCTTAACAGGAATATTAGAAGCCCAGGAATCAGCAGAGGACAGGTAACCTCGCTTGATACCTAGAAACCAGCACAGGCTCGAAAACATAAGGTTTGAGACTCCCTCCAAAAGGTTTGGTAATCATTTATTTTGACAACTCCCTCTATTCCCAACTCCTAAGCAAACATCCAAGTCCTTTTTGAACCTTGTTAAATTCTTGGCCCCAGCAGCATCCTGTGGTTGACTGTTCCAGCATCTAATTGCAATTCCTAACTTCTCGAGCCGCCTGCCGCGGTCTTTCTCACTTGAACACCGAGCCCACTCCACCCACATGCAAGTGATGAATGTTTCTGATAATCCTTTGGAATACATCTGCTTCGGAGCAGAGCACTGCCTCAATGCAGGTCTGCACCAGGCCTCCGAAATCTGCCAGGAACTGTGGCAAGGCCAGAAGGCAAAAGCCTATGGCAAACTAATCCCTGTAGCAATATTTGGAAGAAGCACTTAAGCACTCTGTTAGGCAAAAATAAATAATGAAAAGGCAATAAACAGGACAGCTGAATAAGAACAGCAGAATACTCTAGCAGTTAATAGCAAAGAGAGCACACCTGAATTAAAGAGTGTGCTCTTGTAACACATCAGTCCCTCAAAAACACAGACCAAATGTGTCAGGCACATATACAGACTAATGTTGTATCATCTCCTCCCTTGCATCCTGTACATCAGGGAGTCCAACTGTACTGGCCACTTTCCAGAGTGAAATCATCTAGTCTGCTATCAGCACTATGAATTTATATTTCCAGAAAATCTTCATGTCATGGCCCGAGAGCAATTATCAATGAGGAATTATTGATTTTAATGTCAAGTTGTGCAATCACCGAAGAGGGGGAGAAATAGAAGAAAACAGCCAAAAATGAACAGGCTATTCAATGACTTCAAAAACAGAAAAGAATTAATAAGAGTCTTTGAGAGCCAGAATAATTGCATCATGGCCAGAAAAAAAAAATATCTAATTTTATTCCACTAGAGACTTATTGTTGGGTCCAAATTTCTTACTGTAGTTTGTTGATAAAAATCAAACAGTTCCACTGAAATGGACAATACACATGTGGCTGACAATATAAATGGCCAAAGTATGAACTTCTAGACCTATTTTACTCAGCAAATACTGCAATCAGATGTGGGAGCCATCACTTCATCTAAAGGTATGGATGCAGCCTGGAGTACTGAGCAGGATCAGCACGACACATGTACCATGGGATGCCTGTACACACCTGCCAGGCTAATGCCATCAGAGAGCTAAGTCCTCTGTGAAACCTGATTCCCACCAAGAGAAAAACAAGGAAAGCTCTTTCATCACACCTGGAGACCGCAGTTTCATGGCAGGTTATGTGCCAGAGTGTTTCAGCACATCACCCAAACAAGCACTGGCACCAGCACAAAGCAGAGGGGGGAAGGACTGAGTCACCAAACCTCAACACTCAGAACCAGAGGAGCAAAGCCTTGGCATGAAGCTCTATCAGCTCCCTTCCAATGGTTCATCACTGTCACAGAGGCGTGGTGGCCCTGCATCCACCTTCCCTCTTGTACCAACCGTGCCACTTGTCAGATAGAGCAATCAACCAAATCAGTTTATTAATGGTAGAAAATGAACCGGCCACAAAAGGAGTTCTCTGCTATGTCAGCGATGCAAATCAGCTTCACACAGGGTCAGATAAATGTCAGATAAATCATCAGTGAGGACAGAGGGACATGCTAAGGAGCAATGTGGGTGGGTGTATTCTCCTCCTTGGACAGGAGGGAGCTATTACATCAGCTCAAGCTACATTTCATAACTTGACCCTGAGGAGCCAGACTGTCTCACTTTGCCTGGGAGGGGACATCAGCCTTTCTCATCAGCCTCTCCATGCAGAGTGTTCCAGTTATGTACAGCACCATTTTAATATTCTCCCATTCACAGCACAGGCAAATGGACTACATGAATCTTAGGTACAACCTGCACAGAAATAGTGAACAACAGTCCCTATGGTACCCATCCTGCAGGCAGAGCCCAAGTCAAGCACTTTCCTCCCACAGGCCAGGGAAATTTTGCCTTCTGCAAGCTTTCAGAGCAAATACGCTTTAAATCTGCAGTTCTTCAGTGATTGCCTCACTTTAATACACGGCTATATGACTGCGAGGCAACAAACGTCACTTTGATAGGAATCAAATGTTCATTTAAGAAGGAAAAAAAAAGAAAAAGAAAGCAGCATGTTTCCTTGTTTTACTTTTCCATATCCTCCATGAGGGCTAGTTTACCAGATGTGGCCAAAACCCAAACCAATACGTCAGTCTGATGCCTCTATTAAGAAATGATGAATCTAGAACATTGCTGAACTATATTCTAGGCATCCTCTCTGTGCAGGGATTGATTCAGCCATGCACTGGATAGCTGCTCACTCAGATAACAGAGAGACCGTATTCACTTTGCAGAAACAGCTTCCTTTCAAAGACATCAGAAAACAACTATGCAATGACTGTTTATTTGCATTTGAAGCAGGGAACAGTAAGAATTCAACTTTGTGACCAGGTTTTTAACATTCACTGAAAAGGGACAGATAGTCACTGAATAAAAGACTGCAGTGGTTTAAAATGTTCTTAAAAGTAAGGGTTTTTTGGTTGTTTTTTTTTTTTTTTTTTTTTTTTTTTTTTTTTTTTTTTTTTTTTTTTTTTTTTTTTTTTTTTTTAATTTAACTGTTCCCAGAAGCAGAGACAGCAAAGCACATCACAGGAGTCAACTTTATGTGTTTCAGTGTACTGTCATGTGACCCATATGACAACCAGGAGCGACAAGCACTGGAAGCTCCACATCTGCTGCAGCCCAAGACACCAGAGATGCTTCCACTACAGGGATACCACAAAGGGCTCGTGGAAAGGGGCCTTTATTTTAGGACTGTTTAAAGACATTATTAAAACCAAGTATCCAAAAACCAAAGGATCCCACTCTTCAAAATATTAGCATTTACCTTTACAGTAAACTTGTATACAGAAGTCTTTTGAAAATCTTTTTCTACAAGGAATGTACATGTCTAGCTAGCAACAAGGCTTACTTCTACTAACACCCAAACAGCCAGAACTAGGTAAGCCATGGAGTCTTGGCCCATCTGCTCTAGTGCTTGGAAGATTACCTGCTTCTCTGCATCCTGCAGTGTTTTATCCAACACACACGTGCGTATAAATATACATGTATATACACACACATACATACACACCCCCCAAGATGCTAACATCTCAAAAAAAAAAAAATTAAACAGACATATGTCAAAGGCTTATTATATTGTAAGTTATTCCACCAGAGGAACATGTTTCTCAATACAGAACAGCTTCCTAACAGAAACCTATGGTTATTATACCAAAGCAGGGGCACAGGAGTTAAGTACAACCCACCTCATATGGTTTTTAAAAATCCGTTAGCTACAGCATCACCTTTAGACAGCATCATTAACTGTAGAACAAGAACATGCCTGAGGGCAAGCATAGTTAGCATCCTGCCAAACTCCTCGATGACACCTCAAAAGAGCAGAGCTCTCTGGGGCTACAGAAATTAATTGCCTTCTACATTGTAAGAACAAAAAAACCCAAAAACAACAATTAAAAAAAAAAATCAATCTAACAATTTTTTCTCCCTTTTCAGGTTTGGGCAGTATGCTGTCCTGGACAGAAGAGATCGCCTCAGGATCTTTACAGTGTCACTTTACAAGAGCTCGAGAATGTAAGGCAGTGAACTAATCTGTACATTTCACAACTGGTTAACCACTACCTACATTCAGGCAACAAATATCTTTAAAATCTTGCAGTCTTTGATGGAATCATCCTACTGTGAGATCTTTTCAGTGAAGGCACAACAGTGTCCTTCCAGGGACAAGAATACTGAGGTAACCTTCCTAGCTCAGCTCCAAACCAAAAGCTGCCACAGTGAAACTGGAGGCCATTTAGAACATTAGGGCCTATTGTTAAGAGGCTCTCTCTTTTGCCTCATGGAGCATATAGTTAAAGAAGAATAAGGCAAAAATAAAATGTTGGCACTGTCACTTGTCTTACTGCTTCCTAATGTACACAAGTCTTGATGATCCATTTCTGCTTAATGGTAAATATTTATGAAAGCCAAAACCAGCCACCTAACTTTTTTGCTTTTCTACTACAGTCAGAAATCCCAGGTCTCAAAGGCTCACTGCTGAAACCAAAGCCAAAAAATAAACCTAACTCAACAAGGCACCTAATCTGGTAAGGAATCATCTGTCTTGACCCAAAATATCAGCAAAACTAAGGTTTTTAGGGCAGTGTAAAGTACCACATCTCCATTCCCTGACCTGTTTTACAAGAACAATACCTACATCATCACCTGAGAGGGAGCAGCTCAGATGAGGACATCTCCAGCTGCAGCAACCTTGGCTCTCAGTGCCCTGGAATTACAGGGAACTCCAAAAGGCGCAGCTGCTCCTTCCCCAGTACGCATCCTAATGCAAAGTCTTATTTTAAGGATAAGGCTTTTCAAGTAGGCAAGACCTAAAATGTCACTGTGAAGAAAAAAACACAAAGGAAGAAGAACAACACATGGACACAGGAGACTTTCAACTCTCTGATCCTTAAGGATTGAAAGAATGTTCATTCCTTTTGTAAGAAAAAAAATTGATAAACAAGAGTTGAAGTTTAGTATAAACATGAGATAAAACACTATTTTAAGGTCACTTATTCCATTTCCCAGGAAAGAAATACAAAATTTTCTTTCAAGCTTAACATTTCTTATCACTATTTCATGACCAACATTTTGGCTGGAACAAGTCTGGTGTGTTAAATGAATAAAATTAGTTACAAGGTACAGTAAACTCCAAACTTTGATAACTGAGACTCAAGGGGAAAAAAGGCATTTGCACAAAACTCCATGCAACTGAGCACATCCTGGCTTAATTTCAAGAGAAAATATCCCACAGCTGAGAATCCAAAGTGGGATAGCAATAGCTCTGACCAATGTTTAATGAAACAGTACTTAAGATCTCACCAGCTGAATTCTCACATCTCCCTGAAATTACAGACACAGTTCTAAATGAACAGAGTCAGTGGTGCAGCAAGTTTGTGACTGAAGACTTTACCTTATTTTACCACTACACAGAGGGAGTAGAAATGTACTGAAAGAAGAGCCAACATCAGTGAGTTAAGGTGCATTACAATCTGGGACTTTGGCATAGATTCTTTCCCTTGTGCTCAAAAAGGGGATCCAACCCTTTGCTCATTGCATCTCACCCCATGTTACTTCTGCTTTTTGGGCTGAGCTTGCTCCACTACAGCGTGGCATGAGGCACACAGCTCTGTGGCTGAAAAGGGACACAGCAATCCGTGTGCTCCTCGACCCGTCTGCCCCTCAACTGCACTGGGGAGCAGAGGAGGCTACAGGGGTGGCTTCTGTGAGAAGCTGCAGGAAGCTTCCCTCATGTCCAGCAAAGCCAGTGCTGCAGGCTCCAGGAGGCTGAGCTCATCAGGAGTGGCTGGTAACATCACTGGCGTAACAGATTTATGGAGGAAAAAAAGTTACTGGGCAGAAGTAATTCCAGCCAGAGAAGAACAGGGTGAGGATATGTGAGAGGAACAGCCCTACAGACACCAAGGACAGTGAGGAAGGAGAGGCAGAAGATTCCCCTGTGTCCCTGCAGCCCATGGAGGTCCATGGGGATGCAGAGACCTACTTGCAGCCCCTGGAGGAGCCCACACTGGAGTGGGGGGATGCCCAAAGGAGGCTGAGACCCCCTTGGAAACCTGTGCTGGAGCAGGGTCCTGGCAGGGACCTGCAGACCCATGGAGGGAGAAGCCCACACTGGAGTATATTTACTGGCAGGACTTGGGACCCCATGGGAGATCCAGGCTGCAGCAGCCCGTTCCTGAGGGACTGCACCCCATCGGAGAGACCCACGTTGCAGCAGTTCCTGAAGAAATGCGGCACATGGGAAGGACTCACGTTGGAGAAGTCAAGGGGAACTGCACCCTGCGGGAGGGACCCCATCCATGGTGGAGCACAGAAAGGACTCCGACCTCCCTCTCTGAGCAGAGGCAGAACAAGGTGTGATGAACTGACCATGACCCCCATTCCCGTCTCCCTGTGATGCTGCCAAGGAGGAGGTGGAGCCCAGGAAGGAGGAAGGGGTGAGGGGAAGGTGTTTTTAAGGTTTGTTTTACTTCTCATTATCCTGTTCTGATTTTGATTGGTATTAAATTCAATTAATTTCCCCAAGTCGAGTCTGTTTTGCTCACGAGTGATCTCTCCCTGCCCTTATCTCAACTCATGAGCCTTTTGCTCTATCTCCTCTACCCCATGCAATTGAGGAGGGAAGTGATAGGGTGGCTTTCATGGGTGTCTGGCCTCCAGCCAGGGATGAACCACCATATCAACCTATCTGCTCCTGTCTTTCATAGGAAACAGTCCCAGGACATCTGAAGAGCTGCTCCTGTCACAGACACTCTCCAGATACTGCCTATTAATGAGAAGAGTGAAACAAGCTTGGAGAGGGGGCATGAAAAGTAAATATTATTGCTGAGTGAAAACAGGCAACAAATACACATCCTAGACTTGCTCATGGAAAATACCAATTTGTCAAATGCTTAGGAGAAACTTGCCTATTTCATCCAAATGTCAGGGAAAAAATTATGTAAGCATTACATGTGCTCATATAAAGACTGTTACACTGAGGTCCAAAGACTTTTTACCATATATTTGAAAGATATTTAAAATAATTCTCATTTCACTATAAGCCATCCACAGGTACCAATTTTGTACCCGGTTTTTTGCCTGACATATTAAGCTGAATATAGAGACTGAACAACACCCTTTGGGCACTGGTAAATTCCAGGCTAAACTCAGTTCCCCCTCCCTGCCTCCATCCTATTGAGGCACTGGCTCCATTTACATCTGTCACAGAATGAGCAATAATAGTAAAATAGACAACTTGCCTTTAATTTCAAGAAACAATCCCATATCTAGTCTTACACAACAAAAGCATTAAGTGCACCGTGACATATTTAATTTAGCACATTAGCCATTCATTAGTCTAGCCCCACTCAATCACCTCATGCCTGAGCAATGCCTCTGTCTGAAAATACACATACTAGAAAATCTCTTTTTATTTTTTTAACCAAATGCCAGCAACTCAAATCCCTTCTATTTCATGCAGGGGTGCATTTGTGGCTCCATTCTGCAAAGGAAATATTTCAAGGGGGAAGTAATCACTGTGGTAGGCCACAGGAAGAGAAAAGCACTCAAGAAGAAGTCACATTGATTTTGTTCTTACATGCACAGAGATTTCAGTCAAAGAGGCAAGAACACACACTCCCAAGCTACATTTAAGGCATGGCAGTACAGACTAGAAGCTGAGGAAATGACAGAGGAGAGGGAAATTTCTGTGGTTTTCAACTGCATAGTAAGATTTATTTCAATTTATTTTCTGATATTCGGGGCTTGAACAATACAATAATACACACTTATCTTGATTTCACTGTACCTTATTTCGATTAAAAAGAAAAATAAGCCCAGCAATCTGGATAATAAAGAGGCAGTTTAGCACAGTACAGAACTTGATCAGTCTTCTGAAAAACTTCAGTAGGGTCAAAAATTAGAAGAAGTACAGATTTTGTTTTCTTGCTAAGCCCCTTCAGTTAAGAAGATAATGGAGCAGGAAAATCAAAAGCACCAAAATAGTTGGCATCAAAACAGTTTCTATACAAAAGGTTTATGAACAGTCTCAGCACTTTTTATCTTTTCCAACCTCAGTTCCTTCTAGATGGCTGCTTTCCAAAGAAAAGACCAATTCTGCTGGTTTTAGGGAAAAGAGCCCCAAGCCATTAGGTTTAGCCTGTTCAGCTCACCCTTGCTCTTGGAAAAGTCACCAAACCAAACAGGGAATTAAAGAGCACAATATTTCTACAGAAGCCCCAGAGGTGCAAGTCCACCAGTCCAGCTGTCTCGGCTCCTGCCACAGCATCACCATGCAGTGCTTCACAACCACCCTGCCCCACTTTCCTCAGGGGTAAGTTGGTCAGCAGAGCATTGGTGAATCCAGATGGGACACTGTGGGAAGCCAGAGTGCCTCAATAAATCCTGCACACATTATCGTCTCCTGCACCAAGACCAGAAGTTAATTTTGGATATGTGCTTGTCTTAGTCCTGAAGTACCTAACCGGGACAGCAGGCAAAGCTGATCTCAGCTGGCCCCCATGTGACCTCAGTCCACAGCCCCTGGGATTTCTCCCCAGACCAGCCAAAGTGCCTGCTGGATCCCATGGTGAGCCAAATCAAGTTCCTTGCCTGCCAGAAGTGTTTTTCCTTTTTTAATTCACAGATAATTCCTTGGTTACACTGATCACCCTATCTTTCTTTCATCTTAAAATTTCATTTACAAGGAGTAGAGATGAGTCACCCAGAACCACTGGTTAAATATTAATTGATTGGAGCTTCGAAAACAAACATCCTCAGTTTCTCACCTTTTTCCAAACCTCTACCGAATATGTTAATATTTAACAATTTCTACCTTTTCTTTTGTCCTATATGCACTACCCTTATCTTCCCCTGTTGCACATTGACTATGATGGCACAGCAGCACAGCCCATTTTTAGCCAACTCACTCAACCATTTCACTGTATCTTTATGGAGAGACCACCCTTTTTCACATTAATCCTACTCCTGCAGTACAGCACTTCAGTATCTAACTCCTGTTGTTTCACAGCAGAGAAGACTGCTTTATTTTTACTTCTATTTTAAATAGTTGATGCAATCAAAACTTTAACCTTTTAGATGCTTTCTTTTGCAAGCTGAGGTGGTACAAAGGTAGACACACCACCATAATTTTCTTTGCACAAGTAAGAGCTATGGCATGAAAAATAATTCTGCTCCTACCACATTTGTCCCATTGCCTGGCATTAAAAGCTAGGCTGAGCCTTTACATTCCTCATCCAAATACATATGCAAACATTGACCACAAAAGTAATTGGGTTTAGATAGTAATAAAAGGCATTTGGCATTTAAAATAAAGAAGTGAAAGTCTAAAACACCACTGTAGCTTAATCATCAGTTGTCATACTAGAGATCATTAGACAAAAGAAATCATTTATGTTCCCAAGTTATTAATATACAAATTCTTACTGCCTTCTCTACCACAGAACATAATAAATCAGATGAATAACTAAGGGAATGTACAACAGTGGAGAATTTTGAACTATCACAAAAAAAGGCAGCTCGGCCACCACCCAAACTGACTCCCAATTTCAGTTCATACTAAAACTGGTGACAAGTTCCCTGAATGGGAGACAACAAAAGCTAAGAGTAAGTATTCTACACTAATTAATCCTGTTTCTGCAAATATATAAATGCAAACGTACTTCCAATTCAATGACCTGCATATTGCTATTTTCCCATCACAGAAAAAAACAAGATTTGCTCTCATGGGAGGCAAAGGACCATGCAGTACTTAAGAAGTTTCATTTCCAGTATCTCCTCCACTTCCTATTAAAGATAAAAGTTCTGTAAAAATAGATGAAATCAAGACTTCAGGATTAAAAGGAACATCAAGCTTTCCTTTTAGGTTCAGGCTTTGTTTAGCTGACTGAAATCTTCCAAGACTCCATTACAAAGAATGAGAATGGATAAAAGCCTGACCAGCCTTTTTCCCATCCTCCTCCTGAGCCAGCTGAGGCCAACCCTGAGCCATTCCTTGCAGAGAGATCAGCCAGCACCAACAGTGTCAGTAGTGCCTTTGCAGCAGTTTTGTGTTTGATACAGTATTGAAAGGAACACTTTAAAATATAAGTGTTTATCCAAAACTTGTGAAGCATCACCAGGACATGTTCATCCTGGAGCACATCAACACCATCTTGGTTTGACCATGAACTAAAAGCAAAGGGTTACTGCGGGAGCACGGGACCCTCGTACAACGAATCAATGTGATTTCGCAAGAGTCCATTTATTGTTTACATTCCTCCATTCTTATGCATTTCTACAACTGTAGTTCACGCAATCACGCACAACCTGATTGGGTCTCCCGCATTGTCCACGCGCCTTGCATGCACTCTTCAGGACACCTGATTGGTCTCAGTTCAGGATGGTGCAGTCCCTCTTCACCTGTTTTTGTTATTCTCTCTTCTACTGTCTTCGTTCCCAATTTAGAACTGCTTGCATTCCTCAGGCCGTGATAAGGGTGCTGAAGATAACTTGGCTGGGGCACCCTGACCGGATTCTCATGCCTTACAACAGGTTACTCACTGAAACACTACCAGAAAGAAGTTATAATGTTTTTTGAAGTCTCTTGATGACTATGACTTAAAATTCCGTGGTCCATAAGATCACACTTTCCAAGGAGCTCTTTGGAAGCATCCCCACTTACAGCACCACAAATGCAAGTGGTATCTGCAGTTCAGCAGATCCCAGGTCAGCTTCCAATTACACACAACAGTCACAGAGGTTTTTTCCCCATTCTAGTTGCTGCGGGGGATAATGGGCAAGTGACTAGTTGCTGGGAAACCTTAATGGGTGGGTGATTGAGAAGGGACAAAGAGTTGACTCTGAGATGGGTGTGGCTGGCTAGCCCTTATCTGGGACTCCCTGATAGCTCGGATTTTTTCCCCTCAGAGGGGGGCAGAGATACTGGGCGAGGGGGACAAGTTAAAAAAGAGCCAAGCACAGCTGGAGGGTACCTTCTTCGCTCCTGGACACAGAGAGGAGAGGGAGAGAGACTGCTTGGAGCTCCAGGAAGAATCTTCCTCCACCGTGGGCTTCTGTTTTCAGCTGCGTGTTTCTACCAACTCTCCACCGTCCACTCCAGTGTCTCTAGGGAAGGAAACTNAAAATATTGGTAAAGGACTGTTATTCCTCTTTTCTCATACCATTGCCTGAAAAGCCCCTTGATTTCAAAATTTTGCCGGTTCGGAGGGAAGGGGGTTACATTCTCCTATTCTAAAGGAGGCTTCTGCCTTCTTTAGCAAATACCTGTCTTTGAAACCAGGACACACAGTAAAAACATAGTAGGAAGAGACGACCACTTGTCTGGCCAGCTAATATCTGAAAAAGAAAAGGATTCTTTAGGATAACAGTTTTCCTTGACACTACGCTTCTGTTTTAAGTTGAAACATGGCTTCCCATCCACTGTAGCTGTCACAAGAGTTTAGAAAAAGTTTGCAGAAATAGTGAATTTTAAAAGAGGAAACTCGGGCTTCAGTACTTTTACACCAAAGTCCGAGTGCTGGTGAGACATGCCTTGCCAGGGATTTCACTCTGGACAGTGAGATCGGGGGAGAAGAACCTGCACAAGTAATTTTGCATAGTGTCTCGCTGAGAACAAGTTTAGGTAAGCAGTAACTTTACCTGTATTAGCATTTTAATTTTTTTAAAATGGTTGTATGCAAATAGGGCTAGAATCTTAAGTTCCTGGTGTGCACCAACACCTTCCCAAGCACCAAAAGATCTGAGCAGCATATAAGGAAGGACAATATCCTCCAGCTGATGTCCAGATGTTGTGGTACAGACCTCCCATTAACACACTGATGAAAAGAGAACCACATAAATCCCTTGCAAACTCAAAGGGCTTTTATTGGCATGATAGACTGGACACATGATACTTTCATGATATTTCCAAGGCAAGAGAGATTAAGGTTCAAGACATTCCCCTTCTATACTCCCTCTACTAAAAATAACTTAGGAATTAGCAAAGCACTGGATTTAACTGAACAGACATATGCGATAAATACAGAGATTCTCCCAAACAAATGTCTTCGTTTATGTGAGATTACCTATACTCATACACGAGGAAGGTGGAGTAGAAGTCTGGAATTTTAGGCTATCACTTAACAGACATTATTTCTTCCCCTTTCCCCTTCTCATTTCATGTCTCTCCCCTCACCCAGTTCATCCAGTGTTCCACACTTAGAGCAACACTGGTTTGTAGGGCTGGTGAGGAACTGGAAAGAAGGTCTGATTGAGCTGAACATTTTTGGGCTGGGGAGAAGGAAAGACTGTTGCAATCACTTTCTAGACACAGCAGCTCCCCAGTTCCATCCCCTATGCTGAATAAACATTTTCCTCGGCACAACTGGCCACCAGGGAAGAACTTACTATTCACCAGTCTCTTGGTGTGACAACACCTCCGTCTTTAACACACCTATGATCAAAACAGTATGTCAAGAAAATACTATTAAACTCCGTGTTACAGATGGTGTGCTGAGGGGAGGATCAAGAGCCATGGACAGCCTCTGAACCTTCAGTTCTTCCACCTAAATTACTGCTGACCTATATTCACATTTTCTTACCACACACACTTAGAAACCCACTAGTAACAACAACTGAAAATAAGTGACACCCAATATTTCTATTTTTCAACATCATAAGGCCTTCTGAACGACTTTCAGCTGAAGATCACTGCGCCATCTCCTCCTCAAAGACCCAATACTATTTCAGCCTGTAGCTGCCTCTCAGTAAAGCACTGTGTGGCTCAGCTCACAGGTCCAATGGGTACCAAACCCAGCAATGTCACCAAGACCTTAGTCACTTAGTACCAGTGCAAATAGAACACAAATGTTCATGGAAAGAGCTTGAAGAGAAAGCAGTTTCCAACGTGCTGTTTCAGCAAGGTTTCCAGCCCTTTTCAATCACTTCTGCTGCTTCTTTGGTATTCCAGTGACACCCTGTGGCACTTACCTAGACTGCAGGTTTTCCAAGTCTCAATATCCATATTTTTCACTAGAGGGGTAAAGAACAGCAAGTCAGAAAACAGAGAAAGGACACTGCAACTCTGAGCTGAAGGATTACTGGTGCACCCTATTACTCCCAACGTATGAAAGGCATAGATTTCTCCTGCACAGCAGTTACTAGAATCCTCTGCTGCTGTCCCAGTATCCCATTTGGTGTTACACCTTTCCCCTGGGTACAAATACATTACTGCCATGCTGATGTAACATGGTGAAAAGAATCTCATTTTAATGCCTGAGCTTCTCAGGTCTTTTGCTGCAACACCAAACTGCACATCACGCTGCGATATTTCTGTCTAAGTTACAAGAGTGACTTCCAGTGGATATCCTAACAACCGCAGCATGGGATCATAAAGTCTCAGTTTTCACTGCACTAGAACAGATTCACCTACTTTTTCAAGAGTGTCATTTCTATATATATCAGCATATTAAAAAAACCAAAAACCCCACTCATGTATATTCAAACAGCAGCCTCATATTTGTACTGTTTGCCCTTAGCCTTATTTAAAAAACCCAAACCCTCTCAAAAATAGTAAGTACACTTAGTTTTGCCCTTCAGCTCTTTACCACATGAAGAAACACGCCCCAGTGGATCTTTAATACAAGAGGCAGGCAGGAGATACCGCACATTTTGCACTTAATGAACACATCAAGGGGCAGCCTGGGCATATCACGCCTTCTCCAAAATTAAGTGCCATAATTACAGTTAACAAGTATTTTGAAACCAGAGAAGTAGACATGTTCAACACAAGTAAAAGGACCCAGGTAAAAAAATCACACACATACACACAGGAAAACCTCAAACAAAAAACTCCACAAGCATCCAAGATACCAGCTCACACACAAGAGGTGCTTGCATCACTGCACTGCAATCTTCAGAACTTCTCAAGTGTCTTAAGATTGCTGAAAGAGAGCATTTCCACCATAAAAAAGAAAACATCTCCCATTATTTCAAGGATGACCACAGGTTAACTAGTATCTCAGCAGCTCCTACCAAAGGCTGCCTGGAGCCCCTTAGCTCAGTCTGCCAGTCAAGGAATCAAAAGCAAGGTATCTAAAAGAGAAGAGGGAGAGACAGACTGAAGGGAGGAGTGTGAATCCTCATCTTCAGTCCCTTCTTCGGAGCAACAAATGCTTTCTAGCCTGTAGTTATTTAATACAGAGTGTATAAAACAGACACAAAGCCCATAAGGAAGTTTCCATCTTTTGAACAACCAAGGCCCTTGTGGATCTAGTTTAAGGGTAGGAGGGAGAACCAATTCTAATCCTACTGGGCAACTTTCCACACAGTCTCCAGAACCTGTTCTTTACTGTTAAACTTCAAACATCAACCTCAGCACTCTACCATACAAATTTAAACTGTACAGAAATGCACATTATTTAGGGACAAAAATCTTCACTCAGATGCAACTGACCAGAGCATTGCCTTCCATGTCAGCAAAGTCACAATTTCACCCTGAACATCCACTACTGATATAAATTATTGCTTTAGAGCGTGTACATCTCCTCCAGACCATTCTCCCTGACTAACTTATCCCGTCTTTGACCAGTGCCTCAGGATGAGGCTCAGGCTCCCAAGCTGAGCTGCACAGCACACTGGCAGAGTGGTGGTTACGACAGCTACAACAGGCAACAAATCCACTTCCTGCTAACATTACTGCTCATCGCTTTGTTACTACTGCAGCCTGAAAATCAGGATGTCCAGGAGATCATCTGCATCTCAGGGTTTAATATACAATCTGCAATTGCACATCCTCTGCTTTATGCATGCAAGGGTGTCAACAAGCCAAGCATACCATGGCCAGCCCCACGTGGAAAATAGAGGGAATATTCAGTATGTCAGACTTCACTGTTTAAGCCAAATGAACCACAAAATTCCTATTTTCCATTTGTTAAGATGCCCTAAGAAAGGAATAGAGGCAGATCAAATTTGATTCTAAACTTCAAGGTTTCATAACAATGAGCTTGCTGACCTGTGCTCTATTGGTCAGCTGTTGATCTCATCTTACACAATTATCCAGAGAGAACGTGGTTAAAGCTGAGCTCCCACCACACTGCTTTGATAATGAGGCTTCGGATTGGAGCAGACCTGTTTTTTCATTTGTACCTTAATGTCCTTTTTGGTTTTACATCATTTTAGTAAGCCAAACACTAATTAGGAAAGGAGGATATTATTTACACATATGACTTTCTGCAATCTTCTCTTTATTCTGCTGATAATGTTTGGGCAGGAAATAAAGACAAGTAGAGTTTTTGAATGATGTGATGTTATAGAAAGTGCAGTTAATTGCAGACAGGCAGTAGATACAGAAGCAGCCCCTCACCCTTTACCTCTACTATAGTCACTTGAGTGAATCTGTACCCATAGGAAAAGAAAAAAATCAATAATTAGGGGGCAGTAATTTACACCCTGTTGGTTAAGCATAATATTTCTGAATGAACCGACTGGCCTAAAACCAAATAATCTTCTGGGCTTGGATAAACTTATTAATTCCTACAAAGCCTAAGATCAAACAGAAACATTCCATTTTCAAAAGTAATGCTTTGCAACCCTGCTGCTGATCCAGCAGTAAGACACAAGCATTCCAAAACCAGCCACCAGTCAAGAGAAAGAATATTAACAGAGGGTCACACAGCATCACATGAAGCAAGCGACACATGTACAGCTAGTATATACAGAAAAGACATGTATGTACAGTACACATATAAAGGGCATAAATGTATGTCCTAGACCCATTTCTAACAGGAACACTTCTTTGCATGCAATTTTCCTTGATAGAAAACATCACATTCAACAGCTGGATATCCATCAGAGAAAGATGCCAACAGACACACTAAAACAAGTGAGAAGAGAAATTTCACTGGCCCTTCAGTCAAAGATTCAATCAAGTCTTAACTTATGAACAAAGCAGTAATGCTGAATAAAAGTACACAAATGTGAAGGAGAGAGAGAAAAGAAAAAAAATTCTGTCCAGATTTTGATGCCTGAAGTCCTTGAGGACAAAAGAGTTCTCCATGTGCTTTCCCATTAGATGCTTATTCTTGTCTGGAAAGACTCACCACCTACACTCCAAATCAACACATGAGCTCCTCTGCCTTATCAATCAGATGCACCTGATTTCCAGTCTCCTCCCAACATAAAGAGATTACACATTCTGTAAGCATTTATAATTACACTTGGATATTTTGGATGTTATAAGCAGTTATTTGCCTTTCACCTTAGCAGGTTAATAGTGATTTCAAGGCATGCTGGCCAACCTGCTGATACTCTTCATTAAAGTGTGTAGCAAACTGATAAGCCAGGACACATTTAACTCCTTCCATGGGGTGTTTCTTCTGAGCACATCTTCTAATGTATCCCAAGGATAGCTGCACCCCAAGGGCTGCAGTGCCAGCTGAAGAGCTCTGCCACAGAGGCTCTGTGAAGGTAAAGGAAGGAGGATCTGCAGGTGACTTGAGATGACCACCAAAGCTTATTCCCATGCAGCAGGATGGTGGGAAGGAGAAGTATGTACCTGAGGAGATCCAGACAAGAGTCACAGCTATTGGGTGCAGTAGAAATTGGAGCTCCAACGTCCTCAGCCAGGGAAGAGGCCAGACTAATTCCACAGGCAGACAAGCTTACACTCATTTTGTTCATCTGCCAACACAAACCACACCCAAGTGGTGTGCAACAGCTGGCAAAGGGACACCAGGGAAGGCAGAAAGGTAGAGAACTCCGTATCTGCAGTCCCTTATTGCTCTCCCTACGGCTGTTGAGCATATTGTTTGGATAATGTCTAACCACAGACTCAAATCTTCTCACACAGAAAACTGAGTTAGTTCAGCCAACAAACAACCGAGGAATACATGGAAAACAGACATCATCTTCATCCACTCCTTCAGCTATCCATTGAAGGGAAAGCTCCTTTCCTCAAAACCAAAGCATTTTCTAGATTCTGATTTCAGGGGCTACTCTCAAGTCATGAATTCAAAATGGAGAGAGAGAGCTCTATAATACAGAACACTGGTCTATAAGCCTAAAAGAAAAACTCAAAACAAACAACCACACCAAAAAACAACCACACTGACAAACAAAATAACAACATAAAATCCCCAACCCACCAGGCAGACTGACTGACATTCTTGGTACTTCTTTCCACCCACCATGCATATTTTCAGAAACCTTGTTATAAGCACTAGGCATGGGGTCCATCCAACAAACTCGGATGTTGCAAACTCCAGTAGAGGTCTACACCCTCAGCAGTTGCAAGCAGCAGATCCTCCTTGTAAGGCACAGGGACAGAACTATAAAAGTATTCAAGTATTACCGTGAGTAGAGAACTATAGGAATAAAGTTCCCTGACATGTGCTATTAGCTAAATTCCCTACACTGTAAATGGAAGTAGGAGCATACATGAGGAAAGGGATAGAAGACAGGATGTAAGAAGATACTTAGGAGATGTGACAAAATCTTGCTTTAAATGCAGTGAACTCTAAACCTCCATCCTTCCTCTACACACTGTGCCAGAAAGAAAAATACATTGTCATTTTTTAGACAAGTAGCTTTCTTGCCTGCAAAATTACTTCATAAAAGAAGTTATAAAAGTGCAAACAATCTTTTCAGGGTAACACAAGCTTATGTTTCCTGTTGCTGGAGGACAAGGGAAGATCCACAGAGCATCAGTACAGCATCACAAGTTTCACCGAAGTTCTTGCTCACAGATTTGTCAACATCTTCCTATGCTTCTCTGCTGAAGACAAACACCAGCTGTTAATATATGACAAGTTTTCACTTCAAAATATATTGAGACCAAAAGGACATTCCTTATGCTGGACCTACTCTTTCTACTATGTAACTTGGGTTTCCTTGTTGCACTACTTCCAGGTAAGCTGTAACCTTGACTTTTCGGAGTAAAAGTCTCACTTTGTTGCTTGTGAAAAGCCTTTCTTAATAAATAACAATAATAAATATGGGTAACAAGCAGCATAGTAAGTAAACTTCCATGTACTCCTTAATGTCTTCATTTACTTCCAATTCATGACTGATAGATTTTGCTTAATATGCCCTTAGAAACATCATGGGCAGAAATGTCACAACCTTACTTTGCAATCTCTTCCCATTATTTGCTATTCTTAGAAAAACAACAGCATTATTCATAGGACAAGAATCCAGTTATTTTGGGCTAGAGGATGCTAATGAGCTGCACACAATAACTTTCAAAAGGCTGTAAGATGAAGACCATCTATGTTTGACAAAAGAATGGAGTGCACAAGTAACGTGCTGAAGGTCTGCAGGGAAAACACCCTGCACCTATGTAATGGGAAGGCAGGTGAGCCTCAGCAGCCTCTGCTGACCTTTTTTCTCTCAGTGCTGGTAGGACCAGGAGTTCCAATGACAGCAGACATGCTGCACATGATGACAATTGCTTTTTACATGTAATATAGCTGAACTGTTCATAGGCCAGTCTCCAGCTGCACATCAGCACTTTGCCTAATTCACAGAAACAACCCCTGCTCTCCTGGGAACTTGTACACAGCAATCCAAACACCATCAGACAGGACAAAACAGAAAGAAAAGTATCATCACATTCTTGCAGCAGGCCAAGCAGAGAGTACCAACACCTTCAACAGCTAAATATCTAGCATTAGAATTATTCTTTTAGTGCTAAGATTCCTCCAGAAATAAGTCAGAACACAAAACAGGGCTGCTGAATTATCTCTAAATAACCACAAGCCCATACTCAGTGAACTCAGTATGCTGAATACTCCGTATCACGCTTCCAAGGGATGTTGCCATAACAGCTTCCTCCAAACAAAAAGGAAATGACAAGGAAAAGGGCAGCACAAAAACATAACCAGTATTTAGAGAGGACAGGTTACCAAAAGTTTGTTTCAAGTTACTACAGGTGCTGTTTTAGTTACAGGCTAATTTTAATGTACGAGACCCACCCAGAGAAAGGTCACAGTCCTCCCTAACCTGCAAGCAGCACTAACAGTCACTGCCCATCTGGCAGCTTTTGTCAACAAAACGTCAGGATTCTCAGATGGTCACAACAACACCAGGCTGACCTGAAGAACCATGAAATGAGATTGGAGAGCAAACTAATCATAAAATTCTATGGGAACAGGAGCAGGCACAGGTAAGTAAAGAAGTTTCTGCTGCTCACACAGTGCCTTTGCAGTGAGACAGTAGCCTCTGCTTCTTCTGCTTCTTCATGCTGAATACCTATTACCAGTGCAGAATTCTAGCCATAAGCAGGAACATGTTTCTTTCCCCAAAAGGCCTCCACAGACAAATAAAGCTTGTAAGAAACACAGAGAGAGAATTTTGCCTGGGCCTGTAATGAAGGAGCAAGGACAAATGTTTTAAACCAAAGAGGGTAGGCTTAGATTGGACATAAGGAAGAAAATTTTTTTATGATGAGGGTGGCAAGACACTGGAACAGGCTGTCCAGATCATGAAGAGTCTACCAGGTCAAGTTGGACAGGGCTTTGAGCCACCTCACAGCAGCTTCCCAGTACCTGAAGTGATCCTACAAGAAAGATGGAGAGCGACTTTTTAAAAGGCCTCATAGCTGTAACTCTGAGGTGCAGTTCTCCCTGCAGAAGTCAAGGGCAAGCATGAAAGATGTAATGGACAGGACACTGGCATTTTCTTCCAAGGGAGAGCAGACAATGATAAAGATTTCCAGGTTCACTGATCACAAGCTCAACTCAATATGACTAGGAGGAACAAGGACATTTGTTTTTCAAGAACATGCAGTGTATACATGACCATGTCCTTTGCCAGTCCATTTATTTAATGATTGTTCCCCTTTTGAAACTTTAAAGCAAAATAAAATCCCTTGGCTTTGCTTAGGCAAGGAGAAACTGAATAGAACAATGAAGTCCACAGGGACTATAAGTCCACTTCCAAACTGGTAGATCACAAGACACAAATTATTAGAATGAGCTCCTAAAAGATCTTGAAACTTCTTCAACCTTTCCAGAAACATAATCTTGCATGGGAAGAATACAGATAAGAGACCAGTCCGAAAAAGAACAGTTTCTCAAGTGGGCCTGTGGTAGATCTGCCAATCTCTCAAGCGTCAACTCACTCAACAGGCCCATTCTGCTTTCTGTAGTGAACACGAGTATCAGAGTCTGGTTGTTCAAGTAATAACAAGTATTTGAGGCTGAAAACGCTGTTCACAAAAGTGATTCAGCATGCAAAACTCTTGAGCAGTCACCAGATGTCACCACATCTCAGGAGACTCATAGGGAAGCAGCAGGCCAAGTGACAAAACCAGAAATGGTTTCCATCATACGTCCACAGCTTCAGGTCCAAAGCAAGGGAGAAAAAGCAACTCAGTCACCAAGACAACTTAGGGTGCACATTTAGGAGCTGAAGGACCTGGACTGGTCATCTAAGGCAGTGCCTTCCAACCTTTCCATCTCAGCCACACAGCTGCTGCTCTCTCACTTCCCACCTCAAGCCCTGTACCCTTGTGACTCAAACACCCTCCCAGGAACACCATCTCTGGAAGCGATCACCAGTCCCACTTCCCAGAACTTCCTTCCACAGGTCTTGTACAACCCAGGTTTGCTTGTGAGTTTGAGGCTCGGTGGAACTGAAACTGTCACATACACAACAACCTTGGTGCAAGATGTTGTAGCATCTTTTAAATTTCGTCTTTCATATTAAAACCGCCTCATTTCTTCTGTGTATTTGAATTCCAACATTTACATATCAAGCTGTCACTAGCATGATCCTGGGTCAGCCTGACATACAAAGTAGGACAAAGCATTTGCTTTACAGGCAAAGGGTGTTCTGCTTTTTTTCATGGCCTCCCTATCTTTCTGCCCCTTCTGCAGGAAACAGCAGTCAGTGCCATGCACATCCAGAACTTACTCATAAAATAAAATGCCCAATAAAATGCCAAATGTTTGGCCCAATAGGCTATCACAATGTCCGCAAGTTCTAGTCATGTTTCAGGGCCCTCATGCAGTAGACATACACAAACAAACAAACAGTAAATACTTTCTGTCCAAAAAGTGGTGGTGTGATGCCACCTCTAGTAGATTACCTCTAGTGATGCCTTTAGAGCAAAGTGGCTCCCTGTAAATGCCCAGCAGCCATGAGTCAGTGACACCGTGACTTGAACCCTCAGCTGGACAAGACCACATCATTTCTTCCAGTAGCAGGGACGGCTAAACATCCCAGCTCCGTCCTCTCTGTCACAGCAGATCTGCAAGGCTTGAGCAAGTGCTGCTGCCCATGTAAGCATGCACAGCAGGCCTGGCATTTTCAAAAAACCATGGGCTCACAGAATGGCCACTGCACAGTCACACAAGGCTCCTGACCCACACCATTCCAGGGAGAGGAACTCAGGAGCAAGCTGCTTTTACCAAATCAATTTGTTCAGGCTGCTCCAGACATCTCACTTCCTAAGGGACTTTCAGACACTAAGGACACTCTGCATTCTCCTCAAAAGGGGATAGCTAGAAGTCAGGCCACAAAACACACAAACCGTTTCTGTTAAACTGCAGGCCTGACAACTTTGATTGAAATCTTCACTTCTCTTTGAACAGAATAGAAGGAACAAAGAATGAGAGCAGGGGATGAAAGAAAAGAAAGAGTGGGAAGAAAACAAGCAGAAAAGTCTCAGCCCATCTACTCCACTGCAAAAAACAAGAATAAAATCTTCTCTGTGTTGGAAACTCCCACAAGGTGTTTTGATTTCATGCAGCTGAACACATACACAGGTAGCTATGACTCAGAGTAATACACAACTGTTTTTAGGAGACTAGAGCAAAACAGGAGACTGTCATCCATTAAATACTAGAATGTAACACAGCATCTCTCATCAACCAGTGGTACAGGGAAAGCTGCTATGCTTGGAGCTGTTCTGTCTTCACAGTAGATGGTTCCATTGCAGAGAACATTACCAGCACACCTCTAAACCAGTTCATTCACTGTTTAGAATGGTGGGATTAATTATGACATAATAAAAGAGAGGAAGGCTTAAAATAAGAGGGGTACCGAGAAATAGAGACAGAAATACGAACTTCATCAGAAACCTCAGGATACACAAACTCCATTAGGTACAAAAAAAGAAGGCATTTAAAAACAGAGGAAGAACAATCACTTACCTTTCAAAAGGGGCTGGAAAGTTGGAATTTCCTGCAGTTTTATGACATCTGGATCATTGCTGACATTCCGTGAGGACTGCGTTCCTGGGGCTACCACCACAATGTCATCCATTTTTGCTCGTTGCTTGCCTGGCAACGGAGATGCTGGATATGGGAGGGAGAGGGAAGAATCAAATTAATAAGCAGATTCCACCAGAATCCAACCCTAGGCGAGTATTGCTCTATTTAACATTGCACAGGTATGTTTTTTATAGCACACTGCCGGGATCACTGAAGGGCTCTAAGTTCCTTTCTCTCTCCCCACCGGGGAACAGCTGATTCCGGAACACCCGCAGCACTGACGCCCCCTCTCGCTGCTGCTCCCGTAGCTCCGAACCTGCGCCCAGGGCGCTCCCTGCTCCCCGTCTCTGCTCCCCCAGCCCGGGCGGTGCCCCCGGCGCCGTCACAGGAAGGGCCGGGCCGCGCCGCCGCTGCCTCCCAGAGAAACAGCCCTTCCCTTCTCCACAGCCGTTCCCTCCTCCACAGCCTCTGTCCCTTCCAAAGAAGCAGCTGTGCCCGTCTCCACAGCCGCCGTGCCGGCACAGCCCCGCTCCCCCGCTCCCTGCCGGGCCCCGACCTGCGGCGCTGGGCTCGCCCGGGCGGCTCTCGGCCTCGGCGCTCTGCTCCGCGCCCATGGCGGTGCCTCCGTCCCCCGCCCGCCGCAGCGCCGGGCCACCGCCGCCCACGGGGTTCCGGCTGGGCCGGGTCACGGTGGCTCCGCCCAGCAGGCGGGGCCCGGCTCGGGGGCCCCGGGCGGGGGGGGGCNCAGAATATGCGGAGTTGGAAGGGACCCACAAGGATCATCGAGTCCGACCCCTGGCCCTGCACAGACACCCCAACAATCCCACCCTGGGCATCCCTGAGATCGTTGTCCAAATGCTCCTGGAGCTCTGGCAGCCTTGGGGCCGTGACCATTCCCTGGGGAGCCTGTTCAGTGCCCAGCCACCCTCTGAGGGAAGAACCTTTCCCTGATATCCAACCCGGACCTCCCTTGACCCAGCTCCAGCTGTTCCCTGGGTCCTGTCCCTGGTCCCAGAGAGCAGAGCTCAGTGCCTGCCCCTCCTCTTCCCCTCACGAGAAGCTGTGACTGCGATGTCTCCCCTCAGTCTCCTCCAGCTGAACAGACCCAGTGTCCTCAGCAGCTCCTCACACAGCTTCCCCTCAAGGCCTTTCACCATCCTTGTACCCTCCTTTGGACCCTGTCTAATAGTTTAATGTCTTTCCGATATTGTGGCACCCAAAACTTCACACAATACTTGAGGTGAGGCTGCCCCAGCCCAGAGCAGAACGGGACAATCCCCTCCCTGGCCCAGCTGGGGATGCTCAGGAATTGTGCTGAAATCAGCTCCAAGTGGGTAAAAGGTAATTAGGGGAATCTGTAACCACTGATCCACAGGCCACCAACCCAAAAAACTCCTTGACCCAGAAGAAGAGAGAAACTGAGTATTTGCTCTAATTAGCATGAAAAACAAGAGCATCATTAACCAATAGAAGATAGAATACTAATTAATAAGAGACCTATGTAACTTGTAACCAATGAATGCTACTTCCTTTTTTTACCAAAATGTATAAATAGTCAAAAGTTTTGATAACTGATTCACATGTTTGGTGAGGCAATACCTACATACCTCTGTGCTGAATAAAGTAATGTCAGCTTTCTAACCTGGCAAACTGGGTTAGAGAGCTCATTTCCAAGGTTTTAGTGAGGAGAGGGTCTAGTGGAGGCCACAAAGATTATGAGGGTCTGGAGCATCTCTCTTATAAGAAGAGCACCATGTGAGGAGTGGCAGCTTCAGACAAGCTCTGCCATAGCCTCAGATTTTGGCAACAGTTTAACTGTAAGGACTCACTCTGGCCTGCAAGTTCTAGTGATGGCAGGTCCATTTACAAAAATGAATTACTTATTAAACAGAGAAGAGATAGAGAAAAGATCTTAATTAGAATTACTTACTACAGTATAAAACTAAAAACAACTAGTAGTAGATTACAGCATAACATAAAACAGTACACAATATCAAGGTACCTCTATTAAAAGTAGCAAAAGAAATAGTATGTATGAGGAGTCAAATGTAACTTCCCACTGAAACGACAATAATATTTACAGATTCTTTCATTCACCCTCCAGGGGAGTAACCGTAAAGCAGTGTCCCTGCTCAGGGAAGAAACTCCACACATTTCCAGGGAAATGTATGGAAGACCTCTGCTTTGTAGAAGTTTGGTGTGGCTTTTATAGTTGTAAAGTGAGATGTCTGTCAGTCAGAAATCCAGCTTATCTTTCCAGATCTCACTTGGACGGTGATATGTTTATTGGCAGTTGGGAGATGCCAGACCAGTGTCAATCCCATGGCCCCAAAATGACTCATTACAAGATAGCTTGTCCTGTTTGAGTTGTCTGACCAGTTAACAAATAACAAATAAGTTCTTTTGAGGGGTGAGATGCCCTGCTACAAAGAGACTGCAGGAGCTGGGCCTATCTAGTCTGGAGAAGAGAAGACTGAGAGAGGATCTCTTCAATGCAGGTAAGTATCTTAAAGGGGGTGCCAAGAGGAGGGACCAGACTCTTTTCAATGGTGCCCAGTCACAGGACAAGGAGCAGTGGCCAAAAACGAAAACACAAGAAGTTTCATTGCAACATGAGGAAGAACTTCTTCCCACTGAGAATGTGGGTTGCTGTGTCACCTGCTCAGGGTGACCCTGCCTTGGCAGGTGGACAGGACTAGATGATCTCCAGAGGTCCCTTCCAACCCTAACAATTCTGTGATTCTGTGATTTTTTTAAATTAAAGGTATTAATTCTTCTCTGCCAAGGCAAACCTGCCAAACCCCAGAGTGCTGCGCACAGAACAGAGAAGTGTGGGCAACACCTATCACCAGCAGCCCTTATATACACATAGGCCAGTGAGGGAAAAGCAGCCCAGATCAAAAGTCCACAGGCAGCTCAGGCTTAGAAGAAAACAAGATTAAAAAAACTCAAAAAACCACAACTGTAAATGAGAAGGAAACATAATTTGAGACTTGAGACTTACTGTTTACATATTTGACAGTCAAATCAGCAGAGACATCATGCAGTTGTCTATGACAGAAGAATTGTTTATAAATAAGAACAGCACGGTCTGTGCTGGTTTCTGAACAAGCTCATGCACAAAGCCCAACGTCATCCAAACCTCTGCACCGCACTCGGCACCATTTCTCTTGGCTGCCTTTGCTAATAACCACCAAGATTTAATCTAACACAAGAATGATGCTCCTATCTCGTGAGAACTGCACTTCAGCACTGTTACTGAGATCCAGGCTATGGGAAGACAATCCCAATCCAACACCAGCTGCTGCTAGCTGTAGGCTGTATGCTGCACTATATACTGTTGTAACCTGATAGAACAGGTTACAGTAGAAGTTCATCTTGTCTGTGCCTCAGTATTTCACCATGTAGGGCACTGGCTCCAAAGCAGAGAGATGCTCTACAGAAAACACTTTTAGTGACCTAGCACCGTGTTTGAGAGCTGATGGTGTCCCACCATTCTCACTCTCTCAGCCTCCCTTTGTTCCCCATTGCAGTGGTGAGGGAGCACACAGCTGCTGGGCAAGGCTGGCTCTCTCCTAGCCCTGTGCATGTGTTTTCTGCATAGCTTTTCATGGACCTTGGCTTCCCTGCCAAATGAACCTCAGCAGCCTGACCAATTTGCTTTTGGTCTCCCCACGGAGACTGAGTGCCTGCCCCACCAGGAAGAGGCAGGAAGAGCAGAAATTTGCCATGGTGGCCACAGTGAGGCAGTTGTGTTATCCCCAGTATCTCTTCTGCCTTGCTTCTATTATAGATGATATCAGCCCTTCTCATTTTCCCGTGGTCATCTCTGCCTGTCTGACCACAGTAGTCTCTGTGCATGTTCTCACATTCACTATCACAGCAGTACACCATCCCAATAGTTCAGATGAAGAAGCAGTTTCCTCGCCCTCCAATTCTGACCACCCCAGCCAGACCTTAAGCTTTATTTTTTAGCTTCTTTCTGATCGGCTTCTTCCACCACCTTTATGTAAGCAAAGGCAGGTGGCAGCTGCAACTTTGTCTAATACATAGCAGGGGTAATATCCATGCTTGCTTTTACTGTTCATTCCCCCTGTTCACTCACCGTGTGATGCACTTAGTAGGCGACACCTTAATGTTCACATTCTCTTAGGACTTTTAACAGTGAAAGTAATGTCACTAGTTTACCAAAAGAGAGAAGCTGGGCTAGAAAGGAACATTTTTTTAAACACATGCAGCTAAAAATTTTAGAAAAAACCATGCCACCAAGACTGCGAGAATCACAACCAAACACTATGAATGGTCCCAAGATGGCCATGTGACACATGATGGGATGGTGGGCTCAATCCCTTACAACACTCATGTCCAAATAAAAGCCAACACCCAGCAGTACTGACAAAGAGGGCTGACTGGGCATGAAGAACAAGACAGCCGCCCATGCCTTGGCATCTAACCATTACAATACATAAACTGACCTGCCCTTTGAGATCTCTTCGGATAATGTACATCTCTAAAAAGAAAATGGATTTTATTTACAGGGAACTAAATTAAAGGTTTCTTTCTTGAAAAGGAATGAATATGTCTTACTATCATTTTATTCTTTGCACTCCTTTGGTCTACTTTTACTCCTAAACACTACTCCAAAAACAGTAAGAAAAAAAAATAAAAAGAGGAAATTAAAAACTTCCAAGCAAAATCATTACTTAAGCAAGCAATTGCACTGAGACAGCTGAGGGAAGAATGCCCAAGACACCAGTCAGGGGTCATCGTAGACAGGTTTTTCTGTACAACCCCCATTCCACAAACTTCTTGTGCTTGGCTGTGATTTGAACAGGATGACTCAGGTAGCAAGGAGTCTTGTACACACACATGGAAATACGTCCATGTCTGTTTAGTCCAGGATATGCATACTAATGGCTTTCATTACAGTTTCCAAAAGTAGATCTCAGACAGAGGAAAAGTCTGTCTGTGGGTAAAACCCTATCAGCCTGACCACCAAGAGCTTCACTAGGTGGTTTTGCCTTTGTGTCTGATGCTCTGGAAGAGCCCTTGGGGCCGGCAAGTCGCTGAAGGAGCGGGAATACCCTCGCAGCCCTGCTGGGCAGGTAGAAGGAGGAGGGCGGGAGGGAGGCAGGAGAAGGGCAGGCAGGAGGAAGAGGGCAGGATGGGGGAAGCAAGGCGGAAGGAGGGCAGGCAGGAATAAAGGCAGGAAGGGGGCAGGAGAATGGCAGGCAGTCAGAAGGAGGGAAGAGAGGAGAAGGGCGGGCAGGAGGGCAGGTAGGCAGATAAGCACGAAGGCAAGGGGAGGACGACAGGCAGGAGGAGGAGGGCAGGTAAGACAGACAGGTAAGCAAGCAGGAAGTCCAGGAGGAGGAGGAGGAGGAGGAGGAGGGGGAGGAGGAGAAGGGCAGCAGGCGGCCCGGGCCCGCCTCCCACGGCCCCTCGTCCCGGACGTGCCGGGACACCCGCGGTTCCCCCGCGCCGCCTTCCGGAGCCCGGCCAGGCTCCGCCGCTGCCTTCCCGACCCCGCGCTGCGGGCGGGGGCAGCCCGAAGGTGCCCCAGGAAAGCGTGCCCGCCCCGGGAGCAGAGGAGGCCCTCGACGCGGCTCCCCCGGCTGCGGCTGGCCCAGAAACCTGGCAGTGCCGGAGGAGCCCTGCGGGGACAGATCGGGTCACCATGTCCCGCGAGGACAGCCGCTGGCCGGTTCGCCTGCTGGCGATCACCTGCGTGATGGCCGGGCCGGCCCTGAGCCAGGAGTGTTCCGCGGAGAAGATGGAGAATTCCATCATCGATATAGACTTGTCCCTGCCCCGCGGCGTCCGGGGCGCGGAGCCGCTGCGCGTCCCCAGCGCGGGCGCGTGTGCCCGCGCCTGCTGCTCGGGGCACCGGCTCGCAGGTAACCTCGGCCTCCTTCTCCGCCACTGCCTGGGAGAGTAACTCTGGAGTTCGGGCTCGCGGGGTGTTCAGCTGCTGGTGTGCTCCGTGTTCAGCACAGAGTTTACCCTCTCATTCAGGCTGCGCTTAGTTCCAGCTCGCGGCTGCTACCTTCTTTTGCCAGTAGATGTTAGATCTTAACGCAAGACCCCGTAAGTGTTCAGGAAATAGTTGCATCACAGAAACAGCGTTAGTTTTAATTGTTAAAATCTCACAAATCCCCAACCCCGAAGGTGCATAAGCTGTATTTAGTAGACGAGCTAAAAGTAGCTGACATTTTGCACTGTATTTAATTTTAGCCAAGAATGAGAATGCTCACCCTCCTCTGAGACAGCTGGTTTGAATCAAGCTGTTGGAGCAGCAGGAGGTAGCACAGCAAGTAGAAATGACAGTGGTGAAGGTGACCCCCCAAAGCAGAAACTAGCTAAGCGTTTCCTGGGGCAGTAATGTAATGTAATAAGGAAAAATGAATAGTTTTCTTCCCTATAAGTATCTCGAGGAGGTTTTCAGATTTATCAGGATTTATAAGCAAGAAATTGTTTCATAAAGTGGTGCCAGTGTGGTATGGGTGAGGGGAGGATGAGAGATTAGACTCGTAATTTCCTCAACTTTGTTTGTACAGGAAAAGGAAGGTGTGACCTTTCATATTTTGGCCCTGGGCCATTCTTCTGCAGTCCTTGGCAGTTTTTCCTGTAGGATTGTTATGTGTTAGTAGTTTTCCTCTTAGTCACATGAGGAAAAGTTGACAAACTAGATCTCATTACCATACTGCTATAAAAGTTCTTATTGCTGAAACAGGCATTTATTTTATTTGCAGGGGACAAGAAGTGTAATTTGATTATTTTTTATGCTGCAAGAACAAGTACACATCCAAACTGCTACTTGTTTTACTGTCCTAGCACTGAGGCTTGTCCAATGAAACCTGCAACAGGACTTGTGAGCTACAAGATAACCACAGGTAAATAACAGTGAGAGCCACCAACCCACACACCAGATGACTTTTGCACCTGTGAACTTTCAGTAGTGACCAGGATCTGTTTGAGGGTTGTATTTTAAGTAAAGTGTTCTAAGCCAAGCATTCTAATTTGAAAATATTGCACTTTTTCTTTGTGGAAGATGGATGGGCAGGTGTGTGGTGAGCTCCTTTGTGGGCCCAGCTTCCTGCTTGGGATAATGTCCCAATCTTTATAATATTCCTTCACATTAGATTCAGAACTCCTCATAATTTGTCCTTGCTTAAAACAAAAAGAAGCTGCTTCCATCTAGATATAGTCAAGAAGGAAAATTTCCTGCACATAATGCTGAGAAGTATCACCAAAACCAATGGAAATACCATGCCCTTGTAGACAGCTATGTATTTAAAGGACCCATGCTACACTGATGAATAATTGGCAGTGGTAATCATTAATTTCTGCTTTCAGTTAGGGAACCTGAAATGCAGAAGCAAACTTTCTAAACTCAGAACTTTATGGCATGTGGGCTGCATGCTCAGGAATTTCTTGCTCTCAGCCCTACGCGGTGAGATTTTTAACAGCAAAGCCTACTTGTTGATTGACATTGACTTGCACCAGACCTGTTTGAACAGCTCACAGAAGAAACTGATAATTAGACTGTCCTGCCAAGAGTTTACAAGGTGTTTTCTGTATGGCTGCTTGACAGGCCAAACTTTTGCTGAGAAAGAGAATTTTTCCAAGAGGAACTATGCAAGGAGCAGCAGTATGGTATATAGAAAGATTACTTATGTAATGTTACCAACTATTTTTGTGCAAGCACAATCACACAGGAATTGTGCAAAAGCAATGTGCAACTTCTGTAAAATTATTACTACAATTACACTTTCCTCCAGCTCTTTCTCCCCTAGAAGAACATTGGGGTTTCAGCAAAGAAACAAGAAACGTAATCGTGCTTGTGTTTGTTTGTTTGGCATGTAGTGCAATGCTGAGTGAATGACTCGATTGCATATACAACCTCTTTTTCTTTTTGCAGATTTTACTTTCTGTGAATATCTAACTGTGGAAAGATTATGCTAGTTTGTTTAATGTTCCTAATAAGTTTTCAAAGGTAGCACCTGAGCAGTGTTGGTACCAAGAAATGTTTCAAACTTCGCTCTTTCATGTGAGAATCTGTATGTGGTTACACCAAAAACCAAGCTAAAAAGGGGAAAGATACTTTTAAAATTATTTATTTCGATTCCAGTGCAGTTAACAAACTGTTTTTTTAAATAATAAAAAGAAATGAGTGAGAGTC
Organism: Pomatostomus ruficeps; assembly: GCA_013400735.1. Classification (NCBI taxonomy): domain Eukaryota; kingdom Metazoa; phylum Chordata; class Aves; order Passeriformes; family Timaliidae; genus Pomatostomus; species Pomatostomus ruficeps. The sequence goes on from VYZT01002682.1 coordinate 104,127, forward strand.
AGAACCACTTGAGGGCATTTTCCCTTTTAAATGTTTTGTGCAGTAGATGAATGGTTATTATTAATATATTATATATATTTCTATATTTTTATAAATAAAATTATAAAATTATATATATATAATAAGAATTAACAATTAGCCAGTTTTTCCAAGAGTTCATGCTCAGCCAAATACTTTCTATAATACCTGTAAATCAGGTAAATACTGTAAAATCAGGTAGCTTTTAGGATTATCATTTGTATAGTATTTCTGCCACAGAACACTATTATGTGACTAGGCTTGAAGCTGACAGGTTTTATGACGTATAATTTAAATGTCACTGTGCATATTTTAACGAAAGGAAGTTTCATTAGTCATCATCTCTTAGAGTCCCCTTATATAAATGTTTCTAAAAATACAAATAGAGTATGCCTACATTACCAAAAATAGTTTTAATAATTAAATACCAGTATTTCTGTTTCCAGATATCAATTCCCCAGAGGATAAATCCATCAAAACCAAGAACTTTTCTTCAAATGAGTATTCTTTGCCTTCAGATGCTGGAACCTCTATTTCTCACAGTCAGAATATCCATCAGAATCATACTGCCAGTTTGCAACAATCAGTTTTTCATCAGGCGTCTGAACTCCTGAACCACATAGGCAAGCATTTAGACAACATGGAATTTCATACAGTTTTTCCTGAATCTCAAGAAGGAAAACAGTCTGAGAGCTTAGACCCCATCTCAAGGCAGAAGGTAATTAATCTGCCACCAAACATGCTTTCTGCTGTTCCAGCTGGAAACCCCAGTGCTTCATTGCCCACCATGACTCAGGCAGGCACTCCTGAAACCAGCAGTGCTTCTCCTACTCCTCTGTCTACAAGTCCTGCCCAGCCGGCATCTCGTACAACCTCTCTGCATCCTGGTGTTGCTAAATCAACTACAGCCCTCTCCAGCACAGCTGCCTCTCTGCCTGCTGCTGCCACTGGAGCTAAACCTGGAGTCCCTGGCACCAGCATCTCTGTCACTCATGTTCCTCTTTCCAGGCCCACAACTTCTGCTTTTACAACCAAGCAGGTGACCACGAATTCAAGATCTGCTATTGCCCCATCAAGGCTAAGGACTCCAGCCATTGCTCCTGAGCCAACAGTTGTCTCTTCCAATTACACCAGCCATGTGACCCTCCTCTCTTTTCCAGGTTTCATTATGTCCAGTGGTTCCCCTGCATCTTCCCAAAATGACCTTTGGGGTTATGACCCATCGGACTCAGAAAGTTCCCTGTCAGAAGGTGTTCTGAGAGAGAAAGGTGTTTTTCAGCTGGGGGAGAAAAGCAGCCTTGTAGCAGCTTTGCTTTTTGGGGTGATATTCTTGTTGCTAGTTATCGTGCTGACAGGGAAGAAAATACAGGAATCTCTTCAGAAGAGGCATTACACCAGGCTGGATTACTTGATCAATGGAATGTATGCTGATGTCTGACTGGGAGAGGGAATAAAATTTTGAGGAGCATCTCTCACTTTTGAGATGAGAACTCTGAAATGAAACAGTAGATATTGAAATCTCAGAAGAGGATGGATTCCTTTTTTGGACTCTAATGGGAAAGCAGGAGACAGGAGATGGGTTTTGTGGGGAGAAGAAATGCTCTGTCTGTGCTGAACTATTATGTCTGTAATTTTTGATTTACTACTAAACCCTGAGAGTAAACACTTAAATCCAAGTTAAGCCAAGAAGGTCTTATATTTAAGGAGAAAAAGCATTTCATAAGCTTAATCTGTACTGTGACAAGATTAGTGATATAGAAGTATACCTAATAAATTAAGTACCTGTGCAGCACGTGAGTCTTTTTAGTGCTATTTGCACCAAATATCAGTGTTACACGATTGCCTGGCAATCCCATTTACCCTATTTGTAGCTTTAAAGGAATACTTAGTAACAGAACTTTGCATCCAAATGGTTTTAGATACAAACAGGGAAAAAATATATTACATATGGCATAATTTAATTTCCCTTATCTAAATATAATTTATGGTTATATACATATCTTTATAGTTCTTTTTCTGCATACATCACAGGTATCCTTAAAACCACATATTGCAAATGTGAGTGCTCTCAAATCACACCCTCTTCACTTCCAGTGTCCCCTTCATGTAACTGGTAATAAGCATAGCTGCTTGGTCTTAATAATATTTGAGGTTTTTTCCAACCTAAACAACTCCATGATTTTATGTTTCCCTGACTCTTCAACAGGGAGAGTAAGTGGGAGCATCTACTGAAACACAACTTCCAGTTCATGTTATTTAAATTTCCCTTCACATACACTTAGTCTAAACCTGGTTTTAGAATGAAAGACTAGATTTCAAAGTATTCATGTCAGGTGGCATAATCAACAACAAAGTCATGGCAGAGAAGGAAGGGTGCCTCATGAATGCAAGGAAACAATTCTATTACAAAATATGATATTTGACTCACATCCAAGAGATTCTTAGATCTGTCAAGCTTAGTGTGGTGGGAAGCAGGCGTGATCCAAAAAATGGCCTCAAGGCAAGTTTTCTGAAAGCTCTAAATAACTAAATGCAGAAAATTCTCTGAAAATTCCATTATTCAGAGATCAAAGAAAAGTCAGTGTTCCTTGTGTCAAGAACTTGAATTCTTACTATACAGAGGCTGCAAATTGCTTTATACATACAAAACCTGCTGGTCTGCTACATTAAGTCTGAAAATGGCTAAAAGAAAAGCATTCTGGATAACCTCTCAAAATTACAGAAGAAAAGTACCTCAAAATTTTTGGGTTGTTTGTTGACTGCGCTTTGTTTAACCTCTTTTTTTTTTTTTAATAGCTATTTTCAGAGCTTTCTGGTCAAGAAACATGACAAGGAGGAACAACATTTCTGGGAAATGAGTTCACAGAATGATAAGTACTAGGCCTAGCTGTAAAAATGCAGACATAGATCTGAGGTTGACCATGATTTTCTCTCATGAGAACTGCAACCTTCACAAGAAGCTTTCTAGGTTGCTGATGCCATCACAGCAGCTTGATGCAGGAGAGGTGCTGAGAACAGCCCCTGAATCCTCACTATACATTTCTGCTGCAATAAATAATTTGTTGGAGGGAAAGGTGGTTGATATTAATTGACATGGTACAGTACAGTAGCAAAATGTTCAAAAGAAACCAGCAGATGTATCTCAGGGTTGTTCAGAGCACAGGCCATGTATTCAGCTGGAGAGAGGGGCATTTTACAGGGGCATGTAGTGATAGGACAAGGGGAAATGGCTTTAAAATAAAAAAGAGAAGGTTTAGGTTAGATATTGAGAAGAAATTCTTCCCTGTGAGGGTGGTGAGGCCCCGGCACAGGTTGCCCAGAGAAGCTGTGGCTGCCCTATCCCTGGAAGTGTCCAAGGCTGGATAGGGCTTGGAGTAGCCTGGGCTAGTGGAAGGTGTTCTTGCCCATGGCAAAGGGTTGCAACAAGCTGATCTTTAAGATCTATTCCAACCCAAACCACTCTCTGATTCTACAGTGTGGCCCAGGTCATTAGGAGCACCGCCCTCCAGCCCAACCCACGGTGCATGCCCAGCACGGTGAATGGTGGAGGTAAAGCTGAGAGGTGCACAAGCACCATGACTGATTTGGTGAGGATCCCGACCTCAGTGGCCTGCTACAACATTTGCGCAAAACAAACAACTTTAAATGTTCTTTCATGAAAAATCTTCTTTTATGCTTGAGCAAAGAAAATAAGGTATTAGGCAGGTGTACTGAAGCACTTTTTTAAAAATTATTTTTCCCATCTATTTGTCGTGTGGGATTAAGAACAAATGGGGAATAGCTGACCAGTTGGGATCTTTCTGGAGGGGCCTTTACAAGCTGTGTTTGAACACTAGAGGGCAACAACAGTTTATTAAATAGAATTGACAAGTTTTGAGGATTTCTGATGATTTTAAAAAGTTTTAATTAGTTTGGTTTTTTAACTTTCCAAACTTTTTGCTATTTCATTGCAAAAAGGTTTTATAGGAAACCTTTTTGTTTATTGGAAGGTTCTGGGTGAAGGATTATATACACATATTTTTAAAACTTTTTACTATATCATATAATTTAGAAGACAACAAAACCAAGCATATTCTCTATTTTAATAACATTGAATTAGGTTGCATTATTAGCCATGTGTCGGCATTTAACAGAGAAGGAGAGAGACTTCCCATCATTCTTTTGACTACGATGCTTTATTATATGCATTTTTGGATCTTATTTATTTGTCTGAATAATGCTCTTGTATTATGAATGAAAAAGGAGAGAGACAAAGTAACTAAAAAGTCCATCCAGTTTGTTATGCTTTCCAACATTAAAACTTCTGTGCACTCTTCTATTTTTCAATTGACATATCCTGTGGTCTTCCCTGTGCACCACACGTGGAACTGGATCATTAATCACCATGCCGTGACGACAACCCGCACACTTAGAGTGGCTCTTTCTGAAGGTAACCAGTTATGTTATGGCAGGAGGCCAAAAGCTGGTTGACTTTTGTCACCTGGAGAGTGTAATAAATTCTGTAGCTGCTTGTTGTCATCTTGTTGCTTTATAGTGCTGAGCAAACATAAGTTGTGTAAACATAGACTGTCATAAACAAAACTGTTTTGTGGTATTGTTTGGCAAGGCAAATAGAAAGCCCAGATTATATAACCACTGCAAACAATCATAAAGAAATAACTTAGATCTATTTGAGATGGATGAGAAGGGTGCAAAGTCCCTACCTCAAAGGGCTGCAAAGTCAGCATGGTATGTTCTCTGCAAATAGTGCTTCAGTTCATTTTGACTCCTGTAGGAGTAGGAAATGCTTATACTCAGGATTACTTGAAGTAAATTACTAACCAACTAACAAAACCCAACAAACAAAGAAATAAAACCACCCAAAAAAAAGCAATTTCAAACTTGGATCTTCTTTTCCTGCCTCCTGCAAAACCATCTTAGTGGATTTGAATCTGATGGCATGTTTTGATCCTACCATCCCACACTCCGTGCCGATAAAAACGTGGAGTTTAAAGTGCCACTATGGCAGTCAGCAGTTCCCACGAAGGATCCCATCATACAGAGGGCTATACTTTTGTATACCTTTTTCCATCACCCTCCTGAAATGGGCCTAGACAGCTGTGCTCTCCCTGTGCATTACTCATCCTGTCATACAGGTAATATACTTCTCTGCCTTCCTGTTCATTGGTAGTTGTGGGATAGCTGCGTCCCCTCATGCTTGTGAGATACAGTTTTAAGCCCATGCGAACAGCTCACTCTACTCTTCTCACTGCTAAACAAGATACACATATGGCTTTCCTACACTGACAAAGGCACAAAGCAAGGGTACACCCCACTCAAGTGAACATTATAAAGGATGGTAGAGTTTGACAAGTGAAAGCCTGAATGCTGAAGTCTATCCACATGCTACATCTAGCAGAGTGTGTGTAAACTTTTCCAGAAATATGCTGGACCCTCTACCCCAAGGGTGAGTTTAAGCGTATGTATGTTTAAAACTTCCAGATCTAGCTTTTCGATGCCACCAGTGCCTACTTTTAGGGCAGTGGGGACTGTGATGGCTCTGGGGCCCGTGGGATCAGTGAGGGCTATGGTGGCTGTGAAGGGTGTAAGTTCTGTTAGGGCTATCGGATCTCTGAGAATGATAGGGTCTGTGAGGGGCAGTGAGGGCTATGGAGTGTTTGAGTGCTGTGAGGGTGTGAGGTCTATGAGGACTATAGGGGTTTTGAGTGCTGTAAGGGCTATGGGATCTGTAGGCTGTGGTGGCTATGGGGGCTTTGAGTGTTACAAAGGCTGTGAGGTCTGTGAGGGCTATGGGGACTGTGAGGCCGGTGAGGGCTAGAGGGGCTTGGTTTAGCCACAGCTGACTCATTTTACCCTCTTTTATTGGAATGGCTTTTTAGTTTTCCCATGTAATGCCAAGGAGTCTGCTGTGGTCTCTGGGGTGCATGGGGTGATATCCTAAACCAGAAATGTCAGAGTCAGAAGTTCAACAAGGCCAAGTGCAAGGTTCTTCACCTGGATTGGGTCAAGCCCCAGTGTCAGTACAGACTGAAAGATGAATGGATTGAGAGTAGCTTGGCTGAGAAGGACTTGGGGATACTGGTAGATGAAAAACTGGACAATGTGCATTGGCAGCCCAGAAGGCCACCCATATCCTGGGCTGAACCAAAAGAAGCATGACCAGCAAGTCAAGAGAGGTGATTGTTCCCCTCTACACCACCTGCATCCAGTTCTGGTGTTCTCAGCCCAAGAAAGACATGGACCTGCTGGAGCAACTCCAGAGGTGGGCCACAAAAATGATCTGTGAAGACAGAGAGAGAGAGAGCTGAGGTTGTTCAGCCTGGAGAAGGGAAAGTTCCTTTGTGACCTTACTGTGGCCTTAAGGGTGGCTTAGGAGAAGGACGGACAGAGGCTTTTTATCAGAGCCTGTAGTAACAGGACAAAGACCAATAGTTTTAAACTGACAGAGGGTAGATTTAGATTGGGCATAAGGAAAAATTTTTTTATGATGAAGGTGGAGAGGCCCTGGCACAGGGTGCCCAGAGCTGTGGCTGCCCCATCCCTGGAAGTGTCCAAGGCCAGGCTGGATGGGGCTTGGAGCAACCTGAGATAGTGGAAGGTGTCCCTGTGGAAGGGTCTAGAGGAAGGTGCAGAGGGGTTGGGCTAGATGACCTTTAGAGGTCCCTTCTAACCCAAATCATTCTGTTATTCTATAGTTCTACGACTCCAACTGAGGGGTAGTATACAAAGTGGGAGCAATAACTGAACAACTGCTATACATAATGCTCTGCAAAGATTTTTGTCTCCTACCTTTAGTGGTTTGGGTCTGTAGTTCCTGTTGGTTTGGGTTTTTAATATGGTGACTGGAACACCTTTTCCTATACTGAATGATTTACTGCTACCTTAGGCCACACCCATCCTGACTGTTTCCTCCTGTTAAAGTGCCAGGATTCTTAAACTGCAAATGAAGATAGGACTCTAAAGCATAGTTTCTTTCAACACTTAGAGCTTTGGTTATCTCAAAAGAAAAAAGTGTCTGGGGAAAATAGCACTTTAAATGTATTGTTCAAAGAAAAGATTTCTTAATATGCTGAGATTAAATGGGGATTTTGCTCTGAGTAAACCCTTTTCAAATTGTTGTAAAGGTATTAGATTTTTCACAATTGCAATAAGGAAAAAAAAATTAGTAGAAGTTGCATTAACTGAAAAGCTCTGACACTGAAAAAGGCATTGGAAGGAGCTTTATGTGTCAGGGCTATTCAGACACAATTCCCTGTCTTTTATACAAAGATCCATGTGGCCAAATACTGTCTTTGTCAGTTTGACTGGGGAGAGGGTAGAAAAAGGAAGGATGAGGAATGGATTGGGTAGCCTCATTCTAATCACTGTTTCTTCTTGAGAGGAGAAAACATAATCTAATTATTCCAAAATAGAATATTATAATCTTTTAGTAGTATCTTTATAGCAGCCACTACTTTTTAAATAAATATATTTGGGGACTGGATCTGACTTTCTCTGAGTTTTCCTTTGTCACTTATCTACATTTAGTTGCCAGCTGTACTGGAAGAGTCTTTATGGAAATCTACACTGTAAGGAAATTATTCAAAGAACTAAAGAAAATGGAAAGGCAATGAATGACACTTCAGCCGTATATAATTGCCTCTTGCACCTCCTCATCACATGAAGAATGAGTTACAGACCATAAGCCACAAACACCTTTATATATGGAGCCAGTGCAAGCTCAAGGACCCACATGCATCCCTGCTGTAACAGGCAATGCCTTGTGATTAGTTGATTTAAAGACTTTTTTTTTTTAAAGGTAAGAATTTTGTTCCTTGAAATTTACTCATGCAGGAGTGAGATCGTGCTCTAGGATGTTCACATTAACTTTTATGATACTGACACAAACTGGATATCTTTCATGCTATTTTTTCAGACCTTGAAACATTTTCCACAGTGAAACATAAAATTTGTCAAATCCAGTATGAGTAATAGTTCTGAATTGTTAGAAGCATCCCTCTTCCTCTGAGAAACCCTGGCTAATGGTAGTTTAATGAAAATGTTACCATGAATATGCCTTCATGTTTGTTTTTAATAATAAATTGATTCATCAGTTAAGGGAATAACAAAGATTTCTGTTGCAGCATTCAGGTGTTAAATGCCATGTCCTTCCCAAGAGCATCTCCAAGATTTGGAAGCCACCTGGGCCGGTGCAGCTTTCCCGCAGCGTGAGCTATCACCCAACCAAATGGTTGAGTGGATAGCAAAAAAATCAACAAGCCAAGAAGCAGGAAGGGTCTTCGTGTAGAATTCCATCAGAGAGGTTTATTCCAGCCACACACGTGAAAGGGTCCAGGGACGAAGACGAAGACAATAGGTGTAAACGAGGTTAGGTATGGGGCTGGATAGGGGCGGGCAGGGCAACAGGAACCAATGACTTTGAGGGTTCAGGGGCAGTACATAGGAAGGGCCAGAGAGCGAGGACCAATGAGGGAGATCAGAGGGAGTGGTTAGGGAGAGAGGACCAATGGGGCATCTAGGAGAACAGAACTTTCTAGAACTGGGGAGTGAATGAGGGAGTGATAGACAACAAACAGACAACTGGGGCGGGGAGGCCAACGGGCCAACTGGGGTACGGAGATTTCCATAAACAAATTATCAATGCAAGGGATCTTGGGAGGAGGTCTTTTTCTTACCCTAAGCGGGAAGCACTGATTGAAATAGGCTTCATCCCACCAGTGCACTCTCCGTTGTTCAGGTGGTGGAGGTGCACTGGCCTCCACAGATTTGGGTTTTCTTTGAAATAATAAATTGTTCCAACATCTTGCATTTGTGTAGCCTTACCTTACAAATCACTTATAATAGGAGCACTTCGTGAAGCATTGCAGACACTAAACCTAAAGATTAACCATTAGAGGGCAATCTTTCCTGCTCTGAAGAACTCAGTGTGCTTTTCTAGCCTATTTTGAGAACTTGACTAACAGCTCATAAAGACAACACCCCTGAAGAGATACCATGGTTGATACTCCACACTCATATTCTTGAGGTGCTTAGTGTCTTTGCTGAACTGCAGACTAATTTGTATATGAACATAAAAACAAAGATATAAATATAATATGAGCATGACTGTAAATATTAAATACAAATAGGAAATATAAATATGACTCTTCGTCCCAAAGTCTGAATGAGGAGGGATGAGTGTCTTTGCCTACCATAAACTGCACTTCATGGTACAGTACTTTAGCCCAGAAACAGCTACTGCAGGTGGCAAATGAGCTTTTCTCACACACGTGATGTGTCACACCATGCACATCACATAAAGATTGAAAACTGTTGTAGGAAAGATTGTTAATTATTGTGACACCATGACTTACCTTTCTTGACCATAGGCCATAAATTCTGGTCACTAATCCCTGTGACTAAAAGAGTGCAAGAAAATGTACAACGCTTTACCAGTAACTAATTTTTAAACTTCAAAGGCTGCAGTGCAAAGCAGAATTGTTAAATATTATGCATATTGCAAAACGCTGAAGGGGTTTGAAAGGGGTTTGAAAAGGAAATATTCTTAAATTGTTGTTGCTTAAAAGGCACGCATGTTATGGTTAATAGAGCCCAGATGCTGACTGGTTTTGAAAAGCTGAGCATGCTAAAACAAAATAGTGTTTTGGTGTCTGTCAGCCTGAAATTTGAGCTCTTTTAAAAGGATGTTTTCGCTGTATCAACATAGCATTAAAGCACTTTACAAATTTTAGAACAGTAACTTTCTCAAATGACATTTTTATAATATGACTTTGAAATGTAGCCACGGCTAAACATTTGTAAGGAAAGTCTTGGACTTGCCCTGTGGTCTGGTGGGCAGTGCCAAATTAAAATCAGAATCCTGCACGGTTCACACTGAAAAACATGACCGCTGAAGAAGCGTATCCTCAGGCAGTGCTGTTTTCAACTCCCTGGGAGATGGGAGAGGAGAAAAGAGGTAGTAGGTAGACAGCCTGACCTTGAATGCACCATCAGCAGGAGTCCAAACGCTCCTCCAAAGGCATAAAGAAAATGCCCAAGCCTTCCAGGTCATCTTATTTCATATTTCCCTGTTGGGGAGATTGCTGGATTTCTGTTAGACTAGCTTGCCTGTATGGGCTGCTGAACTCAAGCACCTTCTCCTCTGTGAAGTTTTTGTTGTAAGGATTTTTTTTTTTTAGCCACAAAGAAATGCAGTTCTCATCCTGGGCACCAGGCAGCCTTTTCTGGTA